>JANSTX010048962.1:0-11882 GCA_027564355.1 Penthetria funebris | reverse complement strand
GGACAATATATTGGTTAATGTACTCAATCATTTTGTTATACAAATAAATGTCATTTTCAAGCCAAAAAATCGACATTTTCAATGCAATGTCCTTATATCATAATTTTTAAATTATTTAAATAATTACCTATTTTTCATATATAGTTTATGGTTTAAATAAAATAATAACATATTACCTATTATGGAAAATATTCCATAAAACTTATAATTTTTTTGTTATGAGTGATGCCCAATTCTAGGGGTCATCATTCTCGGCTGGAAACTGAAACACAATAAAGTATTTTTTTAAAAAAATAACCATTCATTTTCATCACTCCATAAACAATTCCGTATACTTAATGACAATGTGTAAGCTAACTGTAAGAGTTTTGATCCGAATGCAGGCAGACGTGTGAGACAAACATGTAATATAATGTTATGCCACATTGTCATATATAAATATTAAATGTGATGATGGTAACTGAATTTTTCTATGAGATATTAACATTATCAGATGTGTTATCCGCCCAACTATTTGATGCAAAGTTTATTGAAACGAATGTGTTTTAATTTTTGGACCGATTGTAATATCATCAAAATGCGCTTGTAGTTTAAGGATTAAGATAATGATGATGGCGACTTCAAATGATTTTGGATTAACTACAAAATCGTGGACTAATCGCAAAATTTTAAACTTGATAATGTCGAGAATTATTATGTAATAGAATTTATTTGAGAAATTTACACCTACACGTTCTGTAGTGAAATCAAAGAGGCAGATATATTCTACTCCGAGTCTAGGCAAAAAAATAAAATTCGTGTTATAACGTGAATAATTCTTAAAAACTATGGAATACCATTACATTCATGATCTGCGGTATTTAATGTGTTCCTATTCGTCTCAGATTAGATCATTATAAAGCTGAAATACGAATCACATGGTATAAGATGGGATCTAACTATACGACTTAAAAATCTTAAAATTTGTCGACAACATTTATGATTGTTGGCACAAAACAGAGACGAACATGCGTCTGAAACTGGAGCATCTATTGAGTTTACAGGTAGTTATACGCGTAAACGTTTCAAAGACGAAACTAATGGAGATTGGTTCGTCAATGGCATGCCCGCTAGAAATTGATAATACAATAATAGATGAAGTAGGAATCTTTTAATATTGGGAAAAGATAACAGGTGTGCTGCTGGCAAAGATATCGAATTACGCATACAAAACGGCGCGGAATGTGTTTGGAATACAAATTGTGTTGTATTGACGAAAAAAAAGTCAATGCAAAAAATAATATAAATTGAAATCAGTTCAACGACAAATCAGTGTAATAAAAAGTAAATTTCAATTCAGTGTTTCTTAACTTAAATTTAAATAAAATAAATAAATTAATTCATTTCTAAAAACAACATAATTGAAAACTGAAAAAAAAAATTATTGGCATTCAAAAAACGTGCCCAAGTTTCAAAAAAGCTCTACGCATTAAAATCTGTCATTTTTTATTTTCTTCAAAAGAATGTTACTTAAAAATAAATAATTAAAGAGAACAAAACAAAAAAAAAACATATTAACATAAAATTAACGTAAAATAACAATAGCTAACCTGATCTTGTTGTCTATAATCAAATTGTTGTGGTGGTGGTGGTGGTGGATATGGTCCTCCAGGACCACCTGGCGGTGTTTGTTGTACTGCACCACTTGGTACAGCCGATGCATTTGATACAGGTGGTGGTTGTGCATAAGGTCTTGGTGTTGGTGGATACGGATTTGGTGCACCACCATATCCTACTCTATATGGATCACCCGGTGTTCCTGGTGGGGGAGCACCTGCTGTTGGTTGTGCATTTCTAAATAAATTAAATGAAATTAAAAAATGAATTAATAAATAGAGCGAAAGAAAAGAAGAAAAAAAATAATTAAACTTACCCATCTCCTTCGGTACTGTATGGAGGATACATTGCTCGACTTGGTGGTGGAAATTGACCCTGTGATGGTGCATACTGATTTGGTGTTTGTGGTGGACCATATTGTTCAGGTCCACCATATTGATTATAACCTTGTTGTCCTGGATATGGTGCACCTATAATATTATATTAATTTTTTTTTTTTAACTATTCTATCCGTAAATATTCACAAAAAATACAAATTAAATTAAACATTACTATCAGAAACTTAACACACATACCTGAATGAGGTGATTGTGAATTATTTTGTGATGGTGGTCTTTGCATTGATGGTTCATTGTAACCGGGTGGACCTGTACCAGGACCACCTGGATATCCACCAGGACCTGGATATCCACCATAATTATCCATTGATGTTGGCGTCGCACCAGGCGGTGGAAATGAATCTTGTGAATTTGATGAACCTTTATGATTTGTTTCTAAAATTAATATTAAAAAAGACAATTTTTATATTGTATTTTTTTTTATATTTACCGGGTGAAGGAACTGATGCTGCTTTTGTTGATTTCTTCTTTGATCCAGCTTCAACTTGTTGTATTATTGGCAATGGATCAATACCACCTCGATCAAAATGACATTCAAATGCTAATAAATTTTTTGTGTAATGTTTTCGTAAAGTATATGCAGCACTACTACTTGCACCGATACCTAAAAGACCTGCAATATCTTTCCATGTTTTACTTTTGGTTACCTATTTGAACAAAACAAAACAAAACAAAACCATAAATATTGACAATAATGATGATGATTATAAATATTGGATGATTACTATTTTGCAATAATAAAATAGAGGGCAATAACATTTAATTAAAATTATAGGTTACCTTGCATACTTCGACGAACCCACTTCTTTCTTTAACCAACATATATAATCTATATAAATCTAATGGTTGTTTTGATATTGTCGGACATGCTGATATTGGTGTTCTTCGTTCTTCCATAAACCCTAGTAATTTATCTAACCATCCTCGTCGATCAGGATTGTCATCCATATCATAAAGCTTACACAGACTATCTGATTTCTGAAATTGATGGAAACAGATATTTATATGAATTCAAAAAAAAGATGTAAATCTGTTTTCTTTTGTTAATCGAAAATGAAATCAGTCAGTTAAACGGATAAATTATGACTAGAATAAAATAAAAATGTTAAATGGTTTAACGATAATGTATATGTAGCTCTGCCTATTCTTTATCTGTTATGTGCATTATATATATATATCTCTTTGCCACTACACCGTTTTCTATTAGGTCGAAATTCAACAACATTGAAATCTTAAAAAGTCCTATCTATGTTCATCGGTATTACCAAATATATAAATTAAAAACATAAAATTACACAATATATAAACGGCAATACTAACTTTATTTACCTTTGACGATCTATGTACAGGTTCAGATGGACCATGACTATTAAATACCTTTAAGAAAATAAATTGGATTTAATAGAAAATAAAAAAAAAGTTAATAAATACACAAAACAAATTCCAATTGAACTATTTGTCAGAACTTACCGGACTAGCAGCCGCTCTTGGCCAAGAAGGTGAATTCATTTCAAATTCTTCATGTGCATGTAAACCACCAGGTGATGCGTTCGGTGGTGCCAAATGACTTTGATTATATGCATCATTTTTCCTAGATTTTGGTGTTGGACATTGTGAATCATCAGCAGACGCTATAAATTATAAAAAAAAATGTTTTAAATATTATAACAGTGAATAAACTATCAGGTTAGATCTAAAAAAAAAACACACACACACTACTGTTCACATTAAATCATAATTTATAACAGAAAAAAAAACTATTTACCTGCTGACACATTTGAAACAGTACTTTGTTGGCTAGCTTCATCTAATGGTACACCATCCGGACCCGTTGTTATAATTGACGTTACTGGATGTGATGAAGAACTGGAAGAACCCGATGAACTAACACCATTATCTTGTGGACTTTCCAATGGCATACTTCCATCTGAATGACTATTTGGTGGACCAGATGGTAAATGTAATTGTTGTTGTGTTACTAAAGGAGACTGTTGTTGCTGTTGTTGTTGTTGTTGATGCTGCAGTTGTTGCTGTTGTTGTTGATGTTGTTGGTGGTGTTGCTGCTGCTGCAGCTGTTGTTGTTGTTGTTGTTGTTGCTGCTGTTGTAATTGATGTTGATGTTGTTGATGTTGTTGTGGTGATTGTGGTGGTAAATTATGTGGGGCTGATGTTGGTGGACCCATATTTGTTGGACCATGTGGTGGTCCCATATGATGAGGTGGACCTATTGGTGGATGCATACCAGGACCATTACCATAACCACCAACTTGTTGTGGTGGAGGTGGTAATGTAGGTATTTGTGATGGAGGTGTCGATTGTTGATGTTGTTGTTGTTGTTGTTGCTGTGGCGTAGGACTTGGCGCTCCACCATAACCGCCTTTATGTAATAAATGTTGTTTCAGATGATTTAAAGGTCGTGGTGAACCACCTGGTGGTGGTGCAGTTGGTGGTAAATTTTTACCTTGAACATGATTCATACCAATAGGTACACCACTTACTGGACCGCCGCTAGTATTACCAATACCAGCAGCAGCAGCAGCAGCAGCACCAGCACCAGAACCAGTAACACCACCAATACCACCAATACCACCAACACCGCCACCACCAGTACTGCCAGGACCGGCAGCAACACCAGGAACACCACCACCAACTTGTGGACCTGGTTGTCCCCAATTTTGATATGATGGAAATTGTGAATGTTGTGTTATATGATTTGGCATTGGACGACCACCGCCAGGATATTGACTACCAGGACCTAATGGAGGCATATTATTTGATGTGGGTGGTAGGGGTTGTTGTTGTTGTTGTTGTGGACCACCACCACTCGGTACTGGTCCATAATTTGTCGGATATTGTGGTCTAGGTGAATAATTACCTAATTTAAATTTGGAAAAAATAAAATCTTTTTTTAAAATAATCAAATGTATTTATTAATTAATTTTTTTACTTATAATTAACTTAATACAAAAATATGAATACGTTATCAATTACCTTGAGAATACTGTTGTGATTGTTGTGGAGGATACGGAGGCATAGTTTGTGGAACACCTGGTCCACCAGGGCTTGGTACCATTTTGTAACCGCCATGCATATGCGGTGGTGGTGGTGGCGGTGTCTGATAACTTCCTTGAGCTGCCATATTACCTACGACTCCACTGCCGACTCCTGTGGTCGGTGTGGGCGTTGTTGAGGTAGATGATGGTGGACGTGTTGGTGATGTTATCGATGACGGATCGATAATCCCAGACGTTTGATTATTTTGATTTGAATTATTACTATTTGTTGTTAATGTTGTTTGATTAGGACCTTGAGAGTGATTACTTGATGGACGTGGCGGCATCGGAAGGCTCTGTTGGCCTATTAAGAAAAGAAACAAAAAACAAAAAAATTATGTTATGTTATTCACGAGTCGACATGATGAACTTTTTTATAATGAATGTCAGTTTCTTGGATCTGTCATCACTTAAAGTGTATGTAATTTTTAATTATTCAAATTTAATCATCTAATACACTCATACGTGGTGACCATAATTGCTAATTTGATCATCCTCGAAAATAGACATTTATATTTTAAAATTATAGATTTTACATATTATTTTCATTATTCAAGAAATGTTGGTTACAATAAATTCCGAAATTCTGTTCATTCATTTGGTTTAGAATTTTATAAATAAAATATTTCTAAGTAAGTTCGTATTTATGATAGTATTATCATCATCTTACAAGTGTTTCTAGTATGCAAAAGTATTTCTGTACTGTTAATTAACACCATCTTTTTTTAGCCTCAATCATACGCCATTATTGACATAAATTTTGATCAAGTTATCGGTGAGATCGCGTAGCGGTAAATATGGGTTCAGTAACCTCAATGATTGTCGACCACTCCATTCGTCACCAATGATGCGATAGTACATATATTAAATATATTATGAAATACATAAGGAAATAATTTTTTTCTTATTAAAATATTTAATAAATTTTAAAACATAATTGGTAAAGATAAATCTAAGAAAACATTAGACTATACGCGCCGCACGGTTCATGCAAATTATAATTCTTTGTAAATATCAGAACAAATGAATAAAATGGCAAGAGGAAATGTTCATCGTATTAAAATAAACTTGTGTATGTTTATGCGTTATTAAAGTAAAAAACAATTTTGAAATTGTTTCCAAGCAAATAACTAAACCCCACGCAAGCATCATTTCAAAACTAATGGCACTTGAGTGTTCTCTTGTTATATTAATAAATAGTCTTATTATTTTAAGTGCATATACCAAAGAAACATTCTTATGTAAAATTTTGGGAAAATTATTAATTTAATATACACACATCATAATAGTCGTATGATAAAACGTCTGAACAATTGAAATATAACCAATCAATATAAGAGTATTATAACTGTGGTGAACGGGATGCCCGACCAAGATATTCAGGTTGTTCAACCTATATTTACATCATTGGCGGTAATATCCGCAATACGATCATATAGTATATGTCAATTGTATGGCGGCGTATAATCATGATAAAAAATATAGATATTCATATTAGTTTCTTGTTTGTTAATAAGTAAAACTAGTCACCCCACAAATACATCACTCTGTCGAATAGTTGAAATATTGAAGTGATCAAATCTACGAGTATGTATATTAGAAACTAGTGAAATTTTTTGGTTAACATTTATTGTATAACATATGGCAAATTAACATCGTAATGCCGAACTATGTGTCATTCTTCAAATGAAAATTATCAATAGAATATAGACAAACTATTTTACTTGTTAAACTTTCCAGCTATTTTAGGTTACTTACCAATCTTAAGAGAAGGTTTAAATTTACACTAAGGGCTAGAGAGAAATTTACACAAGAAAGTGAAAAAGTATTCATTTTGAAATATTTGTTCTTATTATGGACAATAAAAAAATTATGAAGGATTATGTTAAAGAAATTCTCAGAAGGCCAATAGATTTGATTAATCGGGCAAATGATTATACGTCAGTCTAGTCTATAACATTGAACAAAACCACGAATGTACCTATGAGAAATTATAATGTACATATCAATTAAGTTATACTATCCACATTGTCTTTTCATATAGACAAGATATATAACATTTGGACCCATGTTACATATGGTTACATAAATATAAAAATATATATATATATATATTTATGGGCGTCAAATGATATGTCAAATGTGTTTCAAATTACTGAGAACTCAATCGACGAACTTATTATCCCTATCCCACACACATCCACAATATATAAACTGGCACAATTATTTGTTGTAACATAAGTTAAGCGAAAAAAAAACCTTTCCATATCTACCATTCATATTTCAAATGCAGACAAACAGGTTGGACAATAAATACATAAATAAAACAATTATGATTTTGATTTGCAATTGCTATTTATATGTCACAAACAATGTGTCTTCCTTCTGTTCTATAGGTTTAAGCACGTGCCATCATCTGTTGTTTTTTTTTATATGTGTTTTATTATACCTCCTTACTAGCCATATATACGATTTCATTATCAATTTATAAAAACGTGACTTAATTATTTTTAGAAGAAAATTCATTCATCTTCACATAATTTTATTTATTATACAGATTATTATAGTAATATATGTACTTGTGCAGTTAATAATAAAAGGGTTCATTGATATAATTGAAATTAATAAAAAATTGCATTGAAAACATGTATTTATTGTATCATATAAGTGGAATTGCAAGATATCGTTTGGATTTAAAAATATGGAAAAATTATTGTAAAAATGATATTTGCACAAATCTCATTACATATTTCACATTAAAATTATTGTAATTATATTATATACCGTCACTCAAAATGTACTCAACTTCAAACAGCTGTAGCTGTCCAACAGCTGATCACAATGCTCTCACAATTAATGTTTGCAAGTGAACGAAAGCCTTTTGTTCTACGTCGTAATTAAAATGTTTACTATTGGTAGGAAAACAACGATACATTGAAACTCATGCACGTGCGCGCACAAGTGGCGAATTAGAAAATTTTCACTGTTCAGCAACTTCACGTAAACAAACAAAACGATCATGTGTTATTGAACGCCGGCAAGTTTAGCGACAATTTGGACAACCGCGTTGCTATGCACGTAAATAAGCGGTTGTTTCTGTGATTGTTTTAGCTGCTTTAACTGAAAATTGTAGCTCCCCGCTTTGTTTTCATCCACCAGAACCCGTTAAAGTCAAAAAACAAATATGATACCAAACAAAAAGCGTCAAACTTTGCACATTCCATACATTTTATTTCTTTGAAACAAGTGTCCTTATACTAATAAGACTTAAATCCAATGAATGAATTTTTCCATTGGTAAGCTCTAAACTATAAGTTGTAAGTTATGTGTGACCATAAAAATATTAAATATTCACAATTGTAAAAATAAAATCATTTTTATTTGGTAACACTTTGAGTGACGGACATTGTACTCGTATATATTTAATTTCTGCAACATTTCTTGAACGAAAATACATTCTAGTTTTTGTATATTTAAACAATAAAAATCCATATTTTTACTCGCCCAAATATAGATATTCACGTTGAATGAATAAAGTTTTGCTAAAACTCTATAATAACCTTCAACATAATATAACATTTTAATCAATATTCAAATTTGTGGTTTCATTTCCATGCGGACAAACTAAGTTAAAAAACTGTCAATGCGAAATTATTTTATCTTAATATAAATATTTGTAACGGGTATTATATAGATAAAAGTCGCTCAGTTTTAAAATCAGGTAGTCGATGAGAACATGTGGCGTTCAAGGTCTCGTAAACCTTGCATATCATATGATATGAATACATAATCAATTATATGGCAAACACCATTGTATATGTTATTTGTCGACTGTAACCATAGATTGATAGTATTGATCGTGATAAAATGTGATCAATTTTAAAAAGTTATGGAATACCGTCTAAACTAATTTACGCATGATCTTCTGTCTAAACATAATGATTCACAATGAAGAGTTTTGAATCGTGAAAGATTTAGTGATAGTTTTTATTATAACTGAACCACAAACTTAGAATGTGCCATTTATAACACCGTGTCATGTAAATATAAGTTTTTCGGCAATGTGTCTCTCACGCGCATACTCAAAATTTTCTGACCAAATACAATTTGAAACAAAAAATTGTGCAGACTGGCAACTGTGGAGGTGGCGAACGGGATAGTTAACAGAAGAAAATGGAATTGGATCGGTCATACACTGAGGCGGCGTGGTTGATATTGCAAAATACGCTCCTAACTGGAATCCGCCCTGAATCCTAAGACAGTCGTCTTAAAAATATCCTTTACGTGAGATGTAAGAGTCCACACACGGAAAACAAAAATAACAAAGCTAGTGCAATATCAACACAAATAAAATGGAATTTCATTAAAACACTGTACGAGTATATAAGTATATAATAATAGAATGGATGATCGCTAACTCTTGTTGCATTACTCGTCGCCGTTTTATTGATAGTTTTTTTTTATCATTCTGTAATTATATAGTCGAATTGACAGTTTTGATTCATTGATAATTATTTATATTGATAAATATTGTAAAACATGAATGAAAATTCTTGAATAAAATGATGATTTTGTTTTTTTTTTCCTCTATTTTCACAAATGTTATTTGTATTTTTTCTTCGTATAATACCCATGAAACTACGTAAATAATTTATAAATTATTTATTATACATAAATAATAAATGAAAGTACATACTTTTTGTTTCATTTACTATTAAATTTGTCTATACATTTGGTATTGAATAATGAGTAATTGCGAATGAGTCTATATATTGCGAATATATTCATGTGTCTATTTAAATAACATCATTATATATTGATTTACACCAACAGAAATGAAGGCAGTCGAAAAGATTGATATAGAAAAAACATAAATGCGGTCATAAAGTCAGGAAGGAAGACAAAATAGATAGAAAGCAATTAGCATACATTTTACAAAAAAATGCAAAGAAGTGTCAGTTCCCGTGATACCTTTATTTATCTCTAGTTGGTACGATTTGGTAAAAAAAACAATCTGAATCTTAGAGATACCATCATAATAAAGAATTTGAAAAGTTTCTATATTAAATCAACGGCAGTGCACATGGATCGAATGCATATAGATATCACAACATTGACATTAGTAGTAATTCAAAACCGAAACACCATAGGTCAGTACATATAACCGAAAGATTATATTAAATCTCACAATGACTATATATTAAGTTAATCTAATGGATTTTGAAGTCCAATTCTGGGCATTGACGTTAAAAGACATCCAGGCCGTGATTGGAGGTTATCTAAGAGGATGAGTGGCTAACATATTCTACTTTAATTCTAGAACTAATGCAAATCACCGCAACATACCAAATGTACCGTCATTACCAAAGCAATATAGTCAAGGCTATTATTGTTGTCAATTCGATAATAGTCGAACATAAAATTGGTAAAGAACCTCTGGGGCGACATATTGATATATGTTCGGCTTCAAGTTACCCACCGGATTAGTCAGACATTCTGTGAAAATGAGGATGGTGAAAAAAATTGAACAACCTTGGCAAGCCCTAGTGAGTTGGGTTACTGAGTTTGCGTCACGCGGTCGCCGGCAGTAAAACAAAAGCAAAAAGGAGGAAGATAGAAATCTATTTATTACAGGGCCGACCCTGCATATGGAATAAGACAAGGAAGAAAAATAAGAACAACAAGAATGGATTTTGAAGAAAGCGATAAATCGATAAACATAAGTAATGAACCAGTTTTTGGGAATCAAGTTTTATATATAGACATCGTAACATATATGTGAAATTGTGAAAATTTGTCAACGCAGACAAAAGAACAACAGAATTAGAAAATAAACAGTTTCGCATTAAATGCGGTTTATTGTTGGAAACAGCTAGATAAAAAGACGTATGGAAAGGAATACTGCGAGTTCTTTAACATTCTAATCACAATGTGAACGATTTTAAATAACAATATTGTTATTAAAATTAAAAAATTTTTTTTAATCGGGTTGTAACCACAAATTCACCCAAGTACCATAAATAATTTTCATATACAATTAGTAAGATTATTTTATTGAAAAGTAAAGTATCAAATATAACGTAGATTTAATTTCGGTTTTCATTGATTATGAGAGAATAAAAGTTTTGATGACATGGGCAACAAAACTTTTTATTTTATTAGTTTAGTTTATTAGGATCGTTCAGAATCCACGTAATCAATTTAAACGAACAAAAAAAAAACCAGATATATGTAGGCTCTAACAAATTGAGTAAGGCATGTTGATTCCCATATCTTTGAAATCATTATTAACTGAATATGTCTAAAAGTAAAACTATGTGTAATGACACAGATTTTAGAACTCAAGTCTTCTTTTTCAGTAGATCACAGATTGGATCGAGTTACCGGTTATATATACGGGTATGAATCAAGAAATGGTGACGCAACGAAATTAGAATCTATATAAGATGGAATTACGTAAACATATTAAAAATAATGTATACAAATAATTGTCCAATATATACTCGTATTTAGATTACATAATATATGATTGCGAAAAAGAAGATTACGCAATATAAAAATAACCAAACATGAATATGTATAAGAAAAACGAGATAAGAATCGGTCTAGAAAAAAAAAATACATTTCTTCCTATTGCATAAAATGACGATTAATTAAAAATAAAATAAAATTTTAAGGAAATTATTTGGGTCAATGTCAAAAAAAAAAAAAAAACTGAAATAAATGGATATCATAAATATTAGCAAAATCCACCCACATACCCGACAATAATAGTCATACATCCTTTGTGTGTACAAGTGGTTTTATACTCTATATCTGCATTTATATATATATA
>JANSTX010048951.1:0-11884 GCA_027564355.1 Penthetria funebris | reverse complement strand
TGTTTATTTCTTGGCGTTACATGAACGGAATCAAATACAATAGACCCTTGGAACTTCGTTCCCAGAGCCTAAAAATAGAATCGAATTCTGGTATGTATTTTGGAAATAACATATATATATATATATATATATGTTATGTGCGTTATAATGTCATATATATATTCTTTTATTATCGATAGTGCCTCATATTCTCATTTCCTACAAATTGAATCAGTACCAAATTTGAAACATTTGTGTTTTTTTTTTTTTTGTTACATACAATTCCGTTAGGCAAGATAAATTTGCAGAAAAACATACTGAAGCAAATTAAATAGCCGCAGAATAGTGTTTCCTGCCATGTTGTTACTTTCCGTTAGTTAAATGCCAGAAATCACTTGATTTATTGAGATGCTACGACTACCGATGAACTTTGTCATCACATTAACAAAGCTACTGTAATTTCAGAATTGCATCCGTGAAATTTAAAAAAAAAAAAATTAATTCATGTTTATTGAAAGGTAAATTCGAAAATTTACAAAACTTGCATTAGTCCAAAAGTAACATATTATTACTATGGTAATTCAGTTAGGGATAGTAAAATACAGGACAAAGTAAGATGAACGATGTTTCACAAGTTGTTATGAAAGAGATTTTACAGAACAATGTCACCAAATATTGTTTAATCCACCCCAAAATGCATAGTGACATGAAAGTTAGACCTCACATAAGAAGAAGAATTAGAATAGTTCAAGCACTATTCCTATGAAATTTAAATTCTTATGAAAACGAATTAAATTACTTTTTTTATTTATCAAGAAATTGGCTAGACATATTCGAATCGTAAACATAAAATAGAATGGAATAGATTTATGTTTAAAGATCTCTTCCTATGTGCATATATTTATATATATATATATATGCACTCGTACCTAAATAAGTAAATTTAGTACATTTTATGAAAATACAACTTTTTATATTATACTGCTTTGCCTTGCCTTGCCATCACTTTGGGTTTAAACAATATTGAAGATCATAAGTGGAATTAGTTGTTAAAGAGTCCGTAAATGATGTGGACCACCAGAAAAACATTTCGATCTCAAAAATTAAATATGATCTAAAAAATATTATATTAAATTATGTGTTAAATAATAAATTCTAGAATATTTAAACAATAATAGCGCATTACCATTAAATTTCAATAATAGTGTTGTTTCAAAATAAAAGTGATCATGACTAAGTGAATTTATTAATTCATTTAATTAATATTTAACATTCTTGTAGCATATGATTGGTTTTTCTTAAAGAAATTAAAATAGGAAACAAGTGGTTTTTTAAGTCACATAAATTACGCGAGACTTATATAAAGTTATATGGTTTTTCATTTTTCATTTTAATATTTCGATAAGATTTAATTTTTTTGTTGTTTTTAAATTAATGACTCAAGACGGTTAAGTCATTCTTATATTGTTTTTAATTGATCGTCAATAGTTTATTAATTTAAATTGAATGCGAAGGACTATGGGTCAACAATAAAGTACTCTTAGCTGTGCATATAAATTACATACTCATTTACTTACTCATTTATAAATATGTTTATAGTATTAATATATGCATAAATGTATGTTATATGTTAATGATTGGTGTGGTTGATGATCATAAAATTTATGTTGCTTAAGTAACATATAACTGTATGCGTTTGTGAGGTTTATTGACTTAATAATAAATTTTTAATATATCTATCTACATAATATGTATATTAATATATGTACATATTATAATTATTTATTATTATTTTAACATTTAATAATTTTAACAAAGTCATCAATAAAAATAAAATATTAATCAAATAAAAAATGTTTTGATCATTAAAATAATACTCACATACATATTGAATATTAAAGTAAATTACAAAAATAAAAAGAAAATCTATTAAAAATTATTTTTTAAATTTGTAATCAAATAGGATGAGAAGTGAAAGGTAATTTAATTTTATTTATTATTTTAATTTAATTATATTATTTTATCATATAAGTTATAATATTTTATTTGTGCAAATAAATTGTTTTAAACTATTGATAATATACTCGTTTACATTTCGATAATCTTAATAATAATCTATACTGACTTAAGTTAAGTTAATAAATAAGATAAAAAAAAACGAATAAAAAAAAAAAATAAATAAAAGAAAGTTTTTCTGCAAAAACACAGTGTTTTGTGGTTAACATAATTATATTCAACATTATAAAAGTATATTTATTGATAACAGCGAAGGGAATTGTGTGCACGACTAAAGTATATAATTAATATGTATTTACTATAAATTTATATACTAAATAAATATTTATTTAGTTAATTTTAACTTAAATAAATTAACGTTCCTTGATTTATATATTTTTACAGCTCACATTATCGACGAAATTGCACAATATCTGTGATTACACTACACTTTGTTAAATATTGCTTATTGATTTTCAATTTGTATATGCCATACAAAATTAAAACCTCAAACATGGTATTATCATCATCATCATCATAATCTGGATATTTATTTCACGCGATGATCAACGAACAATCTACATTGTTCACGATCTCTGTTCAGTACTTTCATTTCACTTCGTTTCATTTTGGGCATTTCCCAGTCAAGTGAGTATTTCACAATATCATCATCGCTGTCTAAGTGAATGGCCAATTTAATTACATATTTTCTTCTTTGATTGTCAATCATATTTATCGCCTCCAGATCTGCCCGTCTCCACAAATTTTTTGTCGCCGATATTTTGTATTCGGACCGGAAATTTATGCTGTTCATATAGCACCGTCCATAACAGTTTAATTACAATTTATTATTTTATTAGATTTCGCGTATCATCACTTATTCATTTCTTTCGTTGATAACTAATGAAACCATGAACGTTCTCACCAATTTGTCTTAATGTTCCTGTCAATGTGTTCCAGTCGCGTCGATTGCTGTCCATATAAAAAATTTGTTCGACTAAAGTACTTGTGAACCACTTCCTTATCGCGAAGTTTAACATCATTTATATGATTAACAGTTATAGATTGTTTCTTTATATCGGCCATAAATTTTAACTTCATCTATGACCTTTTACCAAATAATCATCCACTTAAAACATCTGCATATCTCAAATAGAAAATTTTCCCATATTTTACTATAATAGTTATGTAATGTATTTGATTATTAGTAACCCCAATAGGTGAAATCCAAATTTCTTTGGATACTCTTTTCTGCTCTAATATATAATATCATAAATCACAAAATTATGATTGTAACACATTTTAGCAAAAAATTCTCATTTATTGACCCATATCATCTATTCCGTGTATATACTTATATCAGTAGTAACATTTACATTTTATTAGTATTAAATTCAATTAGATTAATTCATACACAGTCAAATGTTTAAAGTTGGGGATAAAATGGAGCCCAGTGGAACACAATGTAAAATTCTCTGACACATTAGGATGAATTTATTGTTTGAAGTCAGTTTCGATAATAGTATTGAATGTCAGATTCTGGCAGATGCTTTTGATATTGTTATTGAAAAATTAATAAAGTTGCTGCTTACAGCATCAATAACATGAAAAACCTGAGCTCTCCTGTTTGATACTACATTGATATGCCACTTCTACGTACACATCGTATTTTCTACTTTATCAGTTTAATCGAACAAAAAAAAAAATCAAAAGAAAAAAATATTCAGCTTGGTTAGAGAATGAAAAATACACACCATTCTGCTGGATAATTGCTATACTGATAAGAACTATTCGTTTGAAACCACATGTTCACGTTTTCATGCAATTTTAGTAAACAAGTATAGTGCTATTTGTTGTAAATATTTCTCAAATAGATCTAGACGTGAGTTTACAATAAAAAAAAGAGTTTCTTTTGTAATGGGTGCGAATTTTAATTGAATATCTTGAGATCATATATAACAATTGGCAAGAATTTGAATGAAATATGGTCAAGTGTATTGCATTAAATTTTTATTTCATTTTGCACATATATATTGACAATAAACTAGAGTAGTAGTTTTTAAGTTTGTTCAAGTAAATTATTAATTTTAATTTTTTATTTACTATACAGGTTGTTGTGCTTAAATATATATTAAAAATGCCTCCAGAAATGCAACACATAAAATTCACTAATAGTTTTAATTGATTTATAATATTCAACACATTGCCAAAGTTCATTAAAAATGGATTGGAGAAGAAGGCTTAAACAAACAATATTTACAAATAAAATTCTTTTATATTCACTATATTTATTGATATTGATGGTGCCATATATTAATACTTTAAATAATGCCTGTGATTGGACTGGAAGGTAAGATTATGGTTGTATATAAAGTAAAACTTTAAAAAGAATTACTATAATTAAAATTACAAAATTATTCTTGTAGATTTTAGCACAGTTTTCACGTGCCAATAAATTTAATGTAATACGGCTTATCTATGTATAAAATAACCAAATTTGATTAGAAAAATGTAATATATACGGTCTATCATTTAATATTGTAACAAATTCTTGCATTTATGCACTTATTGCAATCATGCGTCTTTGTTAATGTAGATCCGGTATGGTTCCTTATTTCAATATGAAAAAATTGGTAATATACTTCATACATTTAAGCAATTGAAGTTTATTGAATACGATACATTGAATTATGCATAATATACTAAAAAATGTATAACAGTAACTGGTACAAATAATGGATTCAAATTTTATCAATTTGTCAATGTAAACAATATTGTTATAAAAGCTACTAAGGTAGATGTTCTATTACTTTGATGAATCCTGTTTCTAAATCGCCTTGGCCGAGGCGGTTAAAGAAAGACTGTTTTATCATTTCGTTGTATAAAAAGCATATCACTTGCAATGTACCACAAACTTGATAGTAATCTATATATAGATAGTTAATAGTAATCTGTAAACTGTTTATATAGTGGTGTAATTTGTATCTAGAAAAGATATAATATTTTTCTCGATAAATCTTCATCCTTGTATTCTAGACATTTATATTCTATTCACGATGATTAATTGTTATAATTTTGTAGACATTACTTTGGTTTGTTTCCATGAATTGCGTCTTATTATTTTTTATGTTAGATGGCGTTGCATGTTTATTTTTATTGTTTTTTTTTTACAAATAGTATAGTTGTGGTGTATAATTTTGGGCGTATAATATAAACTATGATATGTGTAACAATATAGTAATCGCTTAAAAATATGAGATACGTATATGTTATATGCTAAATTATATGTTTTACGTCTGAATGACAACATTCTCTAACATACCTATGTTCTGATCTTATATGACCAGAAAACAATTCAATATCGCTATATTATATTTTCGGTACAATAGATATTGTTATTGGCATTGGTTATAGCTTTTACAGATAATCATTAAATTTAAGTTCAACGTACATTATATGGCATTAGAAATCGGAATTGTTTGTTAGACTTAATTGACTATATCTTGATAGTTGATTCTCTTATTCTATTTTTTATTTGATGAAATTACATATTTTTTAAAATAATTTAAAATTTCAATTTGAAAATTCATATAATTTATGTTCTTTGTTTGTAACCGTAACAAAAGCGTAGTATAATATTATACAACATTTTAGATATCAAAATGGGATAACATCAGAAGGATATGTGCTCTGGTATAATAAGACACATATAGTCACCGATATATACAGTCGTACATTTAATATATTATATTATATTGCATTAGTGCATCTACTCTGTTATATTGTAAATATAAATACTGTAAGTAATCGTGTGCCCAATGCCATTTTCAGAGATGTTCAACTTTAGCAATTGGAAATCGAATTGCTCCATATTTGGAATTGAATGCCAACTGTCCAGTTCTTTTCTTATGGACTTTTTTTGTCTTTAGTATTTTATTTATATTCTCTAGTTTTGTCATATACGTTATGGTTTGCTGTGCTATGTTACTCGATCTGTATATGTTGGTTATTTTTTTTTATTATTTTTATAATTTTTAAATTTAAATTTTGCCATCCATATATAAAAGACTTTATATAAATGCAACATAATAATAATATAAGAGAAAAAAATATGAAACAAAATAAAATAATGTAACGACAAAATAAAAGTCTAAAAATGAAAAAAAAAAAAATGGAAAAAATTTAAATTGTAGTGCCCAGAGAGTTAAAAAACTAAACTATAATTCTAAAAATTTATGTTTAAAAATTCCGAACAAAAACAAAAGAAAAATTTTTATTATAAGATATAAATTTAAGTCTATGGCCGTTGCTATAGGTCTTGTATATTTATTTTCGTGTAAATATTCCATATGGATGATGATGCTTATAAGAGCGTGGTTTTAAATGGCACAAAAATTCAGCTAATATTTTGCTTTGATTTCTTTACCAACCCAGATTATCATCATAATTATCTCGATATTTAGATCACATAAACGCATTGGGCTGCACTTTGAGGGTTAAATAAAAATTGTTGTCCTAATACTTACTCAACTTTTGTAACTCTAGCAGAAGATCGCAGTAATATACATACAAAATGTTCAAATATTTCACAAATCGTTATTAATTCATATCAATCATCTTTTTGATGTGACATTTGGAATTAAATAGTTAAAATACCATACGTTTTAGTCTAGTAGTATATATTCGTTGTCTAAAGCAGTTAGTTGTCCGAAACTAGACTCCTTTTTAATTAGAAAACCAAAACCTACATTAGCATGACATAAGGTAATAATAGTGAAATATGTATATAAATTTTATTGAATTTACATGCTCATTGAATGAGCGACTATCTGCGGTTACAGAAGCCGAAACCATTACAGAAGCAGCAACTAAATTGTACAATAATTGCCCTACAACCAAACATAATTTGTTTTTTATGCGTGTTGCTGAGCAGTGTTACAGAAAATAGCAAATTTTTGAGTTCGACACTTGTGTGCATATTCTTCAATGTCTTTGATCCTGGAACTATTATACATAAATGCTGCAATTTACAATCACGCTATTAAATTATAATTTTTTTTTTTAAATTACGACATATAACCAAATGCTTTTGAACGCTTCTAAACAATATTATAATCTAAATTGTCGAAAGTAATTAAACTATCAAAAGTTCCAACAATCAAATAATAACAACAAATTCATATATAATAAGATCATTTATTCATTACTCAAGACCTAATAGGAAAGAAAAAAGAATGAGCAGAACCTGGAACATTATAGCACGCGACCATTCACTATATATGTAACCAGTTTCTTTATGGCCTTTTTGTGAAATCGATTGGGCGTTAGGATTGTTATTTTATTTTTTGTTTTTTATAATTTCAAAAAAAATGTAGTAACAACAAAATATAATAAATAATGCAATGACGTAGGTGAAATTATAAGCATATTAGATAAAAATTAAAAAAAAAAAAAACCGTAATTAATTACATCTTATAAATTCAATAAAATATTTAGGTAAATAAATTATTTAAATTATTGGAGATTAAGAAGAAAACAGAAATAAATATCGAAAATAAAATAAATAAATAAAAAAATTACTAATATCTTATATTCGAATTGGGTGTGGGTGTAGAAAAATTGTCTTTGTTCAGACACCACTGATCTAATCCGCGTTTCATATAAAATGCATATAGAACCCGGAGGCATTTACTAAACTGGTTCTTGTTGCTTGATTCTTTTTTAGGTTTTTATCTTAATTTTATTTTATTTTTTTTTATTTTTATTATTGTAGATATTTTTATTTAAGTTTTGTTGTTTTTATTTAATCCAACAACAATAAATGTCACGGCAATTCGCACTACATATAAGAATATAATAAATAAACCTTTTATAATACTCGTTTATGGTATGGTATGGTATGGTATATCTTGTAGAAGAAGAAGCCAGAAAGACGTCGATAATTGGAGCAAATGAAAAAGGAATTGATTTTTTTTTATTGTTAACTTGTTCTTACTTTTTTTCGGCATGTAATAATTTAAATAAATCTGTAATTAGCACGAGAATTAGTGAAGAATTAAGGTTTTAGTGTACATTCTGTTGTTATGTTCTCTTATATTCTTCTTAATCGAAGAAAACTAGATGATTGTTTTATATTTTATTATTTAACATAAAAAAGGAATTAAATAAAATTAGGATTATTATATATATATAAAAGGAATTCTATATTTGATATATTAGATGGGTATTTTAAAAGAATTGAGAATTGAGATCAGCGTCAATATAGTACTAACTTCCAAAATTGAAGCTTATAAATATAGGTTTAATAAACAATTGAAATTAATTAACTGCTGATTGTAATTTCTAATTGATGTTCTAATAGATGTTCGCATATGATGAGTGAAATATGTTTCAAATAGAACCTGATAATTTCCTAATTTATTGTTACAAAAAAAAATGGAAATAAAATCAAATGATAACACCCATATAACACTCATATAAATTCATATTATATGAGGTCGCATATTATATTATCTATAACTAAAAGTAATGTGAATATATTTATCTGCATATATATCTATAATATTAAAGTAGTTTCCACAAGTTTTCTAAATGTATAAAACTTGTCTTAAAAAAGCAAAAAAAAAAAAGTCTATTACCATCTCAATGGCATGCGATCATTTAAGTAAAACCTGCAAATTTACTGCTTTATCAGTTATTATCAGATTATATGTCTAATTTATATGATCTTTAATCTTTTATAATTATATTGAGTTTAAGAACTAATTAAAAAGTCGAAGACATTATTGGTTCCAAATTAAGAAACCCAAAAAAATTGCTCTGCTCTGATTTAAAATTTTATTTTTTTTTTGCATATTAAGATATGTGATCTATCTTGGACTTTTATCTATTTATAGATAGCATACGTGTTTTAATTAATTTATACATATTTTGTATTTTATAGTTGCTATAACCAGATTACTATATTTATAATAAAGAAGAATGAAGAAAGTGATTTTAATTAAAATTCTTGACAATTGTATGGCAATTAATTTGGTACAAATATACACTGAACGGTGGTAAAGTCAAAATATATAAGGGATGACAAACAAGTTATTTTTTATATTTGGGCAAGGACATACATTTGTGTATAGTATAATCTTAAGAAACATTAATTTTTATACTATTTTTTTTTCGGATCAATACATTGAATGTCACGTAAATTCATATATTAATCTATTATGATAAGTAGGTTGGATGCTATTTCCGTAATTATTTATACGATTTTAGACAGTTCAGAAAAAGAGTTTATAGGTCATAAAACTTACCCGAATTTTGATCAACAGGTCCGTCGCTTAATATTTACATTATAAAAACAGCTCTTTTGTTTTTTATTTAAACTTTTTTCAGTGAATTATATACGTTCCAGGGTCCATATTACTTTCAAAGATTTACACATACGCGACATGAATGTGTCTCGAAATTTTGACTGAAAGTTACTGGAACGTTTGAGCAAGTCTTGTTTTGAAAAAAAAACATTTCAAAGAATTGAACTATGACACAGATACCCAGAGTACTGTCATAGGACGTTGACGGTATATAGTGAAATCGTAGGGAAACCTTAATGCATCAAGTTTACAAGTAGCATAACTGTGACATCATATAGATTGAATGTCATTTCACAAGGTATTTGATTCAATTTGTCAAATCAGGACGAACACTATATATGAGGTCAATTTTAATACAAAAATGCCATGCCAAATGACATATAAAAAACCTTTGATATATAGAGTGCGTGATTGGTTTGTATTTATGGAAGATAATCGCAACTTGAAATTATTCGAGAGATATAGCATGTACGTGTTAATAAAATGTATGTATATATCGAATTATTTAACGTTAAAATGAAACTTGTAGCATCGCATAATGACATGTACGTGATCATAAAAATCGACAACATTATCAGAAATGGTTGATCGCGAGTTGACAGAAATAAAAGTTTGAGTGCAGCAATTGCTAAGATTAACATCGGCACAAAAGGTAAAAAGACTTCAATGATAAAAGGTATTGAAAATTTGGTAAAAAAATTTCACTGTTCAGCAACAAAACGATCGTATGGTTTGAAATGCTAGCAGCAATAATTTTGACAATATATAGATAAGATATTTGAACTTTACGTTTTAGGACTGATCGAGATTTGGTGAAAGGCCTTTTATTTTTTTTTTTAAAATCTAACCACATGGTTTATAGTGGCGAAGTTAGTTAGTTACTAATAATTAATGCATTTTAAAGTCAATTATATCACGATTTATTTTATCAGATAATATTATTTGTATATGGGGATGTTAATATAATGGTTGGTTTTAACAATATTAATTGTGAATTTGTATTATATTATTGCAAATATGGGAAGTTTACCTAAGACTACAAAATATATTTGCGTTTAACGCAAAACTGCGATCATATAACGCACAGCAATTTAAAGATTAAAATAAAATAAATATATGTTCTAAATTTTATTTATTATGATGGGAAGAAATGGATTACTTATGATAGATGGAATTATGATAAATAACGCACAGAATAAACATAAAGTATATACATAATGTATACAAAAACCAATTTAGAAGATGTATAGAATTTACGAACATGGTATTCAGTGGCATAAAAAGGTAGAGATAGACGTGCGTGGACAAATAAGCCACATCCAAATAACGAAATTGAAATCTACTATCTAATAAGAAAACTGACAACAAAATGAAATAAGACAGAATATTAAAATCTATCCACTAGGCTGAATAGTCGCTTGATTCATGTTGCTCAGAGTCTAGTTGAAAAAAGTGCCCGCCCCTCGAATATTCAAAAAATCTGTTTAAAAATTTCCACGATAATTTCACATTACAATATCTAAAATGAGGCAGTTCAGTGCTGATAATATTGCACTAGAAATACTAAAATGTTGACTATATTTATAGCATTTAAAATATATTCTAATATTGGCAAATTATTGCGGTCATCCGATGATATTTCGATTGGATCGAAAGACGGACCACATATTGAGGTGCGGAAAATGTACAAACGTTTAACAGCCTCGGTTCAAAGCTATGGAATACCATCCAAATTGATGCAAATTTGCATATCGTTAAAAACTTGATATTATTTTTGATGTACATTTTTATTTTTGATGTACATGTATTTTGTCACCATTGCTGTTTCTTATTTTGTCTTAAATTGAATGATATATGTTCAACTTTACTGATTAATATAGTCGCGATGATAAAAAAATCGAGAAGGTAGAGTTACAGTAATAATTGGAAAGTTATTTGACAAGTGATGGTGATGCAGAAATAGATGTGCACTAAAGGTGCAACAGTTGTTAACTTGTATACTGTTCTATTACAGTACTATACTGTACTATTTTTAAATCAAATTGATTTTCGCTATAATTGCGAAATTTAGAAAACGTCGATTAGCAATCATGTCATAAATCAAAGTTTTAATAGTTATAGCCTTATACGCATACTAAAATTCTTTTCGCCACATAAAATATCAATTCAAATTTGTAGAGATTGGTGCAGTTTGATGTTATAGACATAATTACTAGATATACTAGACAAACACTTATTTTACGTTTAAAACCCGTGCTAAGTGGTGATTGACGATCATGATATTGATTCATTGTTAACCATCTATTACGCAATCCTTGCTAAGTAAGAAACAGATTTGTAAGATTTTGTACATAGCTTAGACAAATTGATGTTTGTTGAACTAATTTTAGCACAAATTTCATATAAGAGGTTCGTCGCTTAGAATTACACATTCGAAAACAGCTCTTTTGTTTTTTTATGATTTTTATTTCGTTGAGTATAGGTTATTATTTATTGAAGTTTTTTCTATTTTTAAGTAGCGATTCTGAATTTAATACTGAATA
>JANSTX010048940.1:0-11885 GCA_027564355.1 Penthetria funebris | reverse complement strand
TCGGAATATTTTTTAATTTATAAATTAATTAAATAATTAAATATTTTTCATATATAGTTTGGTGGAAAAAAATAATAACAAGCTTAATTAATTAAAATATTTCATAAAATTTATATTCTTTTTTTTATTAGTGTCCCATTCAAACCATCTCTATATGATATTCAACATATACACTTGATCATATTTTACAGTTTCAATCAAAGTTATTAGTTTATATATCTTTACATATTTGACCGATTTGTCAAAGAACAAAACCCCTCATAAATAATAGGTTAATGGACTGAAATGATTTACTAAGAAACTTTTCAAGTCACATTTAGCATAAAATTTACGTCTTAAAGTTGTTTGAAAATAGGCTATTAATATCTGTAGACAGTAATAAAGTGATTGCAAACAATATTTGTCAAAACACAAATTATTAGAAATTATTATTTAAGTGAAACTCTTACCTTATTATTTAACTGTACTATTTAAAAATGTTTTAAAGAACATCATGTTCCTTTCATCTCTCACAGTCAATTTAATTATTATGTTGATTTATTTATTTATCAGCATCTAAAATATTAAAATAGATATATTTCAATAATATGCGAATACAAAATATTATATACAGACTAAAATCTAAGTTACATAACCAACTACAGCCAGTATTACAATCAGATGTAAATGCCATAACACAAATATGATAATCAAAAAACTGATGAGCTTCGAAATAAGAAACCATTCAAATCAAAAAATTATCCAGATATTTCCCTACTATCGCTATATCCCAACTATCTACTATAAACTGGTTTTACAAATCATGTTTATGTTACAATAATTTTTATTAAAAATATCCCGTAAATTTTCCTTCATTATATGTATTTAGAAACTTTAATTAAATCAAATGATTTTGATTTAGATTTTTTCTCGATGATTCGTGATTAATTAAATAAATCGCAAATAATGTAAACCACTAATAAATGATAAATATTTATTGTATATTTAAAATTTATTTGATTCCTTACCGACAAATTTAAAACGAAAATTCAAATAATGCTATTAGACACCATTTTGAATTTCAATAACAATGTCCTCTTGATTTTTTAAAATATAATATAAAATATTATTTACCACTTAAGTGCATAAGAATTCTTAGATTCTTCTTCATGTGTCATAATTTATAATAATAAATTATTAACTAAAAACGATGAACGATCAGTATTTTAATATGTGAAAGATCATTTTTGTCATTATCCAATAATTTGCAGTATGTTAAGAATAACAAAAACTTTTTATTATAGAAAATAACTTTTGGAGGTTAGTACAGAACAATCGAGAACAAAAAAAACTGCACGTACTATAAAACTTTTTTTTTTTTTTGTTTTATCATATCGTACTATTAACCATTTTTAATAATAATTTATTGTATATATTAGTATATATTATATTGTACTTATAATATAAAATTTAGCACATTTTAAGTTTAATTTACACCTTTCACATTTCATATTTTGCATTTTTTAACACATCTAGTCTAGTGTTTTACCACAATGCTACCGCTGCATTTTGCATTGAGGTTAAACTCAAATTATAAAACAAAACAATAATTCTGAAGCGTTGCGTTCACATGAAATTTTGACAATTTAAACAACCCAACGAAAACAAAGCACTATATCCAAGCACAAAGTTCGCTGTAAAAAAACTTTACGAATTCAAATAAAATAGTCAGAATTCGCCGCTGAAGAATAAATGGACTATTTGATATATTAGTCAATTTTGTCCATCCTCAGATATCGTTTTCTTTAAATGTGGAAGATGTTGTGTTAAGTATTTATCTTCACCGAACAAATTTATTATTTTTGGAAAAATGAATAACTTTTGGATCTAAGCACAACACAAACGAGAACCAAAAAAACTGAAATTCATTAAACACGTACGACGAAGAGTACGTACATACAAACATTTTTTTTTGTTTTATCATATCGTACTATTTTAATACTAATATATTTACTTAGTATATACTATATTGTACTTATAATATTAAATTTAGCACATGTTAAGATTAAGTTAGTTGCAATCACCACAGCTTAATCGGAAAGTAAAATTGAAATGTTACTTTTTTTTTCACTATAATAAAAATTATGCTTAAGATTGAAACAATCAATTTAACTTTAATAAATAAATTTCTATCTTAGACGTAAAAAGATAGTCAAATTTTAGCAATAATTTGCAGACTGTTTAAAATAACAAAAACTTTTTATTATTGAAAATAACTTTTGGAGCTAAGTACAGAACAAACGAGAACAAAAAAAAAGTGAAATCCATCTTACGACGACGTGTACGTGCTTACAAACATTATTTTTGTGATTTATATGATTTATATGATACTATTTTAACATTTACTTAGTATATATTATATTATACTTATAATATTAAATTAAGTACATTTTAAGTTTAATTTACACCTTTCACATTTCATATTTTGCATTGAATCTAGTGTTTTACCAAAATGCTACTGCTGCATTTTGCATTGAGGTTAAACTCAAATTATAAAACAAAACAATAACTATGAAGCGTTGCGTTCGCGTGAAATTTATACAATTTAAACAACTCGATAAAAGCAAAGTACTAGATTTAAGCACAAAGTTCGCTGTAAAAGTAAAACTGTACAAATTCAAATAGTCTGAACTTTACAAATTCAAATAATCAGAATGCGCCCCTGAAAGATAATTGAAATATTTGATATATTAATCAATTTTGTCCATCCTAAGTATTTATTTTCACCGAACAATCCGAACAAAAGATAACAATCTTTAGAAGAATGGATCAGAATAGTTTCTCTGGAGTTAATTAATGGCATTCTTCGTCCCACATTAACGAGTTAAAACCATATGTCTTCTATTATTAAGTACTTTTAATAATTATATATGCTATTTACATTAGTCCTGTCTATGGTTTACACTACATGAAAAACGAATCTAGTGCCATATCTACTTTTTGCAGATAAGTTGATAGAAGTGTATAAATAAAGTATATTGCAAAGTTTATAATATTGACAAAACATTTCACTATACATCGTTTAAATAATTTAATTTCACTCACTAGATTGATACATGGTGTTAACAGCAAGCACCAGCTAAAGGTGACGAACGGAGTGGTCGATTATCATCGGAGGTTACTCAACCAATATTTACCTCAACGCGATGTCACCGGTAATGCTAATGTCGTATTTGTCGACTGGTTGAAAAAACAACTCAACAACAAAGTAGGTTGCTGGTGGTTTATGCACTAGGCTTTTGTAATATTCAAATGTATAACTGGATAAATTATGATTGATCCAAAATTTCCAGGCGGCAAATTTCAATTTAAGTTATTTGAGTATTATTTGATCTCACATGCATATTTAAAACGGTAAATTAATATCGTAATGCCTCCCTATGATGACCAGTTACTGAGTGTATTTAGCAAATTTAGGGTGTTTTATGAAAACTATGATTGGCTCTGTGCTTTAAAGTATCAAAGTGCATACGAAACCCGACTTCAAGCACCATGTTTTGTAATTTCAGTTTGGTCAGTGCATTCAAATCAATATATTATTACCTCTATGATTTTTATTCAACTTCCAAACTCAGTTAGGGAGTTTACGGACTCTGTGCTTTGTGCAAGGTCTCCGAGCAACGAATTTGCGAAAAAATTAGTCCAATGCAAGACTTCAATTTTTTTTTTATTAAAATTTCATCAGAAAAGTGAACCAAATGAGAAACTAATCTATACATATTTATCAAAAACATGGATGCGATAATTTTATTTAAAAATTAAAAAAAAATTCAATTAAAATAAGAAACAAAAATACGAATAATATATTTTATAAAGATCATACAACTTTTAAACTGCTTAGAATATAGTTGGTCAAACAACAGTTTCATTCATCTTCACCTTTATCTTTGAATGCCTGACAATGATCACTTCACTCGATTCAACCGAAATTTATTCAGTTTTCGGGTTGATTTAACGGCCGCTTATTAAAACCATGTCATCTGCAAATAACATACTCCATCGATGCGAAACCTGTATTGTATCAGAATAAAATTGCAGAATAGTTACAATCAGCACATCATATTGTTCAGAAGATTGATTTTATGCAAAATGCAAATATCTCGGAAACGGTTATAGATCGAGTTTTCATGTCTGAGGATGAAATATGTAAAAAGTGATGGCGCAACTTTGGCAATTGAAAGCGATGCTGAAATCTTGGTTATAGCACTAGTTTTGTCGCTTCTTAGACTAATTATTGTAGCTGAATATTTGGCATATTAGCATTAACTGTTGTAGGCATTAGAAAGTATTTTGCCGTTTACATCTCTCGCTATCTTTTTGTTTCAGATGAAAAATGTTGTTACGTTTCATGGGTTTGCGGATTTGTATCAGGACATCATAATCTTCAGAAGATCTATTTTATTTAAATTGCAAATATCTCGGAAACAGCTATTGACAAGGTTATGATTTCTGAGGATGAAATATGTACAAAGTCGTTGCGCATCTCTTGCAATTAATAGCGATGCTGACATGCTTGTAATAGAATTTTTGTAAGATTTGTTGCAATTTGTAAATAAATTTTTTAATAAAATTGATTTTTTATCAACCACGTAAACAAATCCATAACTGTATCAGTCTCGACCAACGCAAAGCGCCAGGTATTCCAAAATACCAATTCAAACAGTTTATCCTACAAAACGATTGTCCAGCAGCCACCAATATAATCATCATAAATATCAACTTATATCTATAGATTTAATCAATCATTAATCAATCCTTCATAATCAGTTTTACCCAATTGAAAACGGTAATCATATTTAATTTTACAATTTGTTTTCAATATTAATCAAGCTAGGTCGAATAATAAAAACTCAAAATCACGCAAAAGGATCGTGAAGAGAACATTTACTTCACAAAGGATTACTTCGGAGTCATTTAGGAAAACTACTACGAAGCCATAAGCGAAATGAGGGTACTTTTCCATGAAAGTTTAAAAGTGGATCCTCAGCAGGCAACAGGTAGTCAAGTAGAATAAAGATCAGCACAACATAAAAATCAAACAATCAGTTCTAGTTCGTTTTAGCTGTGACGTATCACAGTCCTCAAATTTTATGGCGATAACCAGCATTGACCATCGTTCCACAACTTATTTACATCAATGATTCACAACAATGAATCAATACTAGCTGTCCGAAAGTTCAATATCTAAAATATCAGCTGCACAGGCATGGCAGGTATTAACTAACAGATACCAGAATAAACGATTTCTTGTCAACGGACAACTAAATATATTGATGGAAAAGTGCGTATATGCTTCAAGACACTGCGTTTTCAATCAAGAAATTAATGAACACAACAAACAAATGAGTGCATGTTATCTTTAGAAAATCTGGGAGTGAATACAGGAAACTGAGATCTACTCATCATTTAATTTATTCATTTAATTATTCGAAAGCTGACAGCAGAAACTCATCAACAATAGGAACAAAGTTTATCTACTACATTGCCGAGTATGGCAGATTTCAAAATTTTCCGGGAAAACAAATTCCAATCGTTTGAAATAACAAATTCATCTAAACCTAATCAACGAGAAAAGCCAACCAAATCCAGTTTCAAATATTACATCACTGCTGATGACTAAATTAATTAGGGATCATAAAATCAAACAATGTTCATCTTTTTTACGTATGGAGGTGACGGAACGAATGAATACTGTCAACAAACCTGGGGTATGCAAAACTGTTTATCTTTTGATCATAGTTTCAAATCATGTAAATCTAAATTTAGGTGCTGTAACTGCAGGGGATATCATCATCAATCCATCCACATCAACAAAAGGTCAAAATTCAAATCATTAGTCAAACACGAAAGAAGAATCTACTAATGTGCAATCTACAATATCTGTACTTTACTTAACCAATCAAGGTAATACGGAATTATTATAGCAACGGCTATAATAAAAGGAATCGCTTCAAATGGCGACGAAGTACTTATGAGGGCTGCCCAAAACATACATTACTGTTCGAAATACAAAATTTGGTGGTTCACAGGCAGATACGACAAGGCGTTTAGTACGCCTAGCTATAACACCAATTCATGCAAAAGAGGTATCTCGTCAAATTAAAGTTCGCACATTAAAACATCTAACATCGCGGCAGCCAGTAAAAATAATGTCTTTTGGTCATTGGTCGCATTTACGAGAAGTAAATGACACATAAGAAGTTACTGAAAACAACAAATATGGTACTGAGATAAGTACTTTTCATACTAATTAATGTAGATACAGAAAGACAACTTAAGTGTTTCTGGGAACTTGAAGAAATATCTGACAACAAAAACTATACGAAGGATGAAGAGTTATGTGAGCAAATATATCAAACAACACATAAAAGAAGGGCAGATGGTAGCTACGAGGAACGCCTGTCATTTATTACGGATGTTGACAAACCTGCTTCAGATCATACGCTCTTAAAAACACTCTTAAGAAAGGAATCGTTGCGGAAATAATATTAGAAGATTGTTGACTAATGCATATTAATGGGTCATATGGAGAGAATCCAGTCAAATGAATCAAGTAAAACTACAAACGCCTTTTATTTGCCATATCATGCAGCCACTAAAAATACAAGTACTATAACAAGGTTACGAGTTATTTTTGATACATCATATAAAACTACTACAACCACATCATTAAATGATCATCTATTGGTGGGACCAACTATCCAAGATAATTTACAATCAATTATTTTGCGTTTTAGAAAATATCCTGTCACATTTACTGCAGATATTGCAAAAATGTATAGGAAAATTTTTGTCAAAAGAAGATGCAGATTTTCAACGCATTGTTTGGAGCAGCATAAAGACCATCAAATTTAAGGATATCGCTTAACAACGGTCGCATTCGGAGTATCATCTGCAGTTTTCTGGTAATACGAACTTTAAAGCAGCTAGCTGCAGACGAAGAAAAAAAATTTCCACTGGCTGAAAATAACCAACGATTTCTATGTCGGCGATTTCGTTTCCGGAGAATGTGACGTTGATAAATGATTGGATGTACAATTATCGAATTATTTTAATTTTGTCACCAAGCGTGTTTTATGATTCGATGGATCCCAACAATTTGATTCATTGAGATAATTATCGCCTGCAATCATCGGAACGAAAATTCTACTGCTTCACTGTGGTTATTAGGATTAGACTGGGGTAATTACAATAATTAGAGAAATTAAGAAAACTTCGTTGGGTGAGTATTGAATCCGACAAACATCAAACAGAATTGCATGAAATCTTTGACGCTTCAAATAGGGCTTATGTTACGGTAATATATATCAGCGTCACATATACAGTAGATGGCATACACGTTCACTTAATATCGTCTAAAACAAGGTTGGCACTTATGAAACAAATTTCCAAAAATTGGAATTATATGGGGCTATTCTAATGACGAAATTAATGACAAGGTTAATTAATGATACATTCCGTCACGCATGGACGGAATCTACAATCCACCTTGCGTTTGGCAACATATTTTTACCAATCATATTCCGGCAGGTCTTGCATCATGGGGGCTATACCCTGAACAGCTTTGGAGAACATACATATTGCCGAGGTTCGGTCCGGCTAAAAGAAAGAAACGAATCGTGGTCTTGAGAAAATAGAGCTTTTGAAACACAATTGGAAACTCGAAAAATTAACACTTTATTTTAAACTTGGTTTCGGATGATATTGATTTTTTAAAATATTCTTCTGAATAGATAGTAATGAAGAATATTTAATTACTTTTATTGCAAATACATCTCATTGTGGAACAGTCAAATAAATTACACATTTGACGACAAAACAGTAAGAAGGAGCTTTGTCGCACTGCATTCGTATTGTACAGTCATTATTCATGAAGCGAAATAGGGGGACTAAATGAAGGAAGACATGTATCAGAAAAATGTAGACTCACATCACTATATCCATTTCTGGGACACGATCAAATCTTTAGGATTGGAGGACGTTTACATAATGCACAAATGAACTACGGAGAAAGACATCCTATAATTCTTCCCGGAAAAAATCACTTGACCCAGCTGATAATCAAAAATGCTCATATATCCACATTACATGGGGTATTCAACTTACAATGGTTTAATTAAGAAAAAAAATTTATATCGTCAATGGAAAAAATCTCGGTTAGAACATTATTTTCTTTAACTACCGAAGTTTTTCACCCTATTACAAATCGCCATTTGCATAAGAGACTGTGTTATTTAAGTGTAGAAGTAGACGCTTTGCTTGAAATTTATGGATTTTTCACACATGTATTGCTAAATTACTTCCTGGATTCCGCTTTACTACTTTATAACCGATTTCTATTCAGTTTTTTTTTTTATTTTACTAATATGAATGTGATATTGATGAGTAGTGCACATTTGATTAATTACTAACCGTTAAATTGATATGACACCCTATGGGAAGGCAAATAATTGTAACAACTTGTGAAATACAAACCAATTAAGATTGGTTCGTCTATGATGAGATGTTCAATAGTAGTTAGAAGCGAAGAAATAGATGAACTGGAGCACTCAGTATTTGAGGAGTTTTTTGCCGGTAACATTGGATAATTGGTGCGGCATTTCAAAGGTGAAAAATAACATCTTATCACAAATTCAAGTTTTCTAAAATAGACGAATTTTTAATAACATTTTCTAGTCTTCTTATTTTACTTCTTCTTTCGTTAGGTCATGTCACCATTGTTATTCGAGTGAGGTTACTGGAACAGAGATCGCGAACAATTGCGATTATTAGTAAGCATCATACGAAGCTACGATGATTGACCTTGCAAACAATTGCGATTATTAGTAAATATCATACGAATCTACGATGATTGACCTTAATATATTCAACTAACGTCGCTGGAATATTTACCATGTGAAACAGAGCAAGTTTTACGATAGCTTTAACAATATCAACACTTGGCAAAATTTAAGGAAAGTTCATGATGGATACCATTATTGCTAATGAGGTGACTATATACGAGTACTAGTAGAAGCTATAATATATACGAGTAACAAGTACGGTTGATCAGCTGCAAATAAGGGAACAGTAATATGCAATAATCAGTAGTGCACAGGATTGCATGTGTACGAATAGAAATATGCTTTTTTTGTCTTCACCAGTCAGGTTTTGGAAATTGTCGCAATTATGTTTCTACACGTGACTTTCAGATACACTAAATAAATTTCTGACAAAATACAAAAAAGGTTAAATTTAACACCCTTTATACCACCAACGTTTTGACGATGATACGAGTTTGGTTTACAATATTGAACAAAATCCTAATTGCATTCACGAAGAGCTATAATCATGATAACATCAAAAGAGTTGACATTTATTGCATTACCTCTGCTAATAATGTTGTGACTATTTACTACAGGTCCATTTGTACCCAGATCACCACTAAAAATCCGGTAACTATAACCATCTCTGTTTAGGGCCTACTACTTCATTGACCTCAAGGTATCGATATTCAGTCGAGTTTCCTATCGGTAAGACGAGCTTTGGCTAGTTCCCATTCCTTCCTTCTCCCCTTTTAACTCCCTGACTCACTAAACACTGGTTTTAGTAATACCTTTCCCGAGTCATAGCTTCAATTATTCCCCAACTTTCCCACAGTAAATACAAATGTCACTAAACATACCAGCTACCAGCTATTAGGTCAATATGCGTAGAATAAATATTTGGGTCCGATGTGCAGTAAACGTGGAATTGTTACTGTCCACAATTGTGTTTTATAGGCTTTGGAACAAAGTTCCATGGGTCTATTGTATTTGGTTCCGTTCATGTAACGCCAAGAAATAAATATCTCAGAAAAAAAAAAATACACAGAAGTGCTTATAATTGATAAAAAATGTTGATTTAAGCATGTCCGTCCGTTCGTCTTACTTTTCTAAGTTCGAAGATGAGGAAAATTGGAGTACTCCATCAAGTACCTCCAATACAAACTTTTTACTCCATTTTTGCAGATTATAATTGGGAGTGTAATATTAAAGACAATATAAGAGAATACTTCTTTAGTTATCGCTATAAAATTTTGCACGTGTCACTTTTATCTAATTTGTGAGACTAAATTCGAAGATAAGAAAAATTGGAGTACTCCTTCAAGTACCTCCCACTCACACTCTTTACACCTTTTAGATTAAAATTGTTTGTATAATACATACAGACTTCAAATTTTACATATACAACTGATATTATAACTGGCAGAATGTGTGGGAGTATAAGCTTTATCGGATTACTCCTTGTAGTACCTCCCATGTATATTGCGTGCGATAACTTGAGATTGCATTGAATCGCCATGAAATTATGCATGTTTCACTTTTATCTGATTTCTGAGCCTAAGTTCGAAGATGACGAAAATTGGAGTACTCCTTCAAGTACCTCCCATACACACTTGTTACTCCATCTAGATTAAAATTGGGTGTATAACATCAAAGTCAATAGACGGAGAATGCTTTGAGCTACGCTATAAAATTTTGCACGTGTCAACATTTTGTATAATAGAATTGTATTGTATTTTGCAATAGAATTAAGATAAAATAAAGTTTTTGTTAAAGTGCAAGTGAATATTTTATTATTCTACGAATATGGCCTTTAGGTTAACAGCTCGGCCAAGGCTATTTATCAGAGAATCAACGTTGTATATAAAAAATAGCAACCACTCAAAACACACTTTCATAACATTGGTGCCAGGTGTGGGGTAGTGTTCGTTATTTGAAGAAATAAACATGGCCATGAAAGATATTTCACTTGCGGAACTAATGAGTACCATTCATCAAGCAATAAAAGAATCAAAAGATGATATGGTGAACACTATTGGAGACAGTATTCAAGAGGTTAAAGCGCAACAAGAACAAAATCAATAAGCGGCGCGAATAGAAGCACAACAACAGCAAGAAATAATACAAGGTCTCATGAATAAGGAATTTAGATTATTTAACGAATATATTAAATGTAGATTTGCTGATATACGTGATGAGTTGAACACAAAAATAGAAGTTGTTCAAAATGATATTCAATATTGTAGTGCTGAAAATAAATCGACCAATGAGCGAGTAAACATTTTGGAACCAAAGCATCATACTATCGAGAGACATATCTCAGATATCTAGGATAGCCAACAGAGACTTCAAGAAAATTTCGATAAATAAAAAATCACTCAACGTCAGCAGAACAACAATACATCAAGCAATTATATACAACCCACGATAACTACCACGGCAGTAACAACATTCAGGCCAAAAGAGTTCGAGGGTGCAACATCTTGGGAACTGTTAGAATACAGAATAAGAAGGAGCGTTTGGCTGAATTCGTGAATAGATGCCTTTCCGGATTGCAATAGAGAAACAAGAAACAATCAGTAGAATTGCAATGAGCCAATTCATCGATAGCATCTATAATGAGGCTGTTCAGATTCAAACACGACTCAACTGTCCATCTATTTTAGAAGAAGGATTCCATAAATCACAAGCGATAGAAGCTGCTCATAAAGCCAGCATCCCATATCACCGACAAGTTAGAAGTGTTGGAGTGGCAAATAAAGAGCCAATACGACGATTATTGACAACTAAGGAAGTGGAAGGAGAAAGCGTCGACTTCGAGGGGCAGATGTCGACTATGAAGTACCAACGCAATCCAGAAGTAATCAACATCAGAATAACTAGAACAGACTGCGATCTAATGGACAACGGTTCATAGAGGGATACCGCTGTAAAATTGTTATTGATACTGGATCCAATGCCACAGTCATCAACAAAGAAAGATTTGCAAAATTAGAAATAAAGGCATGCAAATCCAGACTAGTATTGAGAACCGTCACCGGC
>JANSTX010048929.1:0-11887 GCA_027564355.1 Penthetria funebris | reverse complement strand
AATTTTATTTATCACAAATATATATCATGTCGACCCTTTTTAAAAACGGAATTTTCAATTTCAAAGAAATTTCAATATAATTCATTTGGTATACTCTATTTTGTTTTTAAATGAATTTCATACCACACAAATAAATAGCATGGCGACCCTCCCATAATTTTATCCCAATTGTTTATGATCATTTGCTATTATTGATTGTGTTTATATTCTTATTTGAATTATACGTAGTAGTACTTTAACAAAAAGGCGTATTCTTTTTTAAAATTTATTATAAGTAAATTAAAAATGTGTTTTTCTGCTTGCCTGGTGCTAGATCGAAATTTTCAGAAATTCTACTATCGGTATTTTAGTTAAATTTCTGATGTATTTACCGTAATTATGAAGTTCTTCCAATGTATTTTACTGAGAAAATTAGCTATAATCTTTAACGAAGAACACGTATCGACAATTTAAGAAACGTGAATTTTTTATTAATCTACCCTTGGAACTTTGTTCTCAGGTCCTGAATAAGGATTTTAATCAATCTACCAGGCGAGCAACAAAATAGTATATTTCTTCGTCTGTCTAACCAATATTCGGTCAATTCTTTCGTTCGACACAATTACTTATATGTCTGTATTCACCTCTTCGCCTTCTAGCGCCTATTCAATTTCATGTATCTTGTGAATTTGTATTATATAAAAATTAAGCCCATTTATCTCAGAACACACCTCTTGTATTAGGAATCCATAAATGGAAAATACAGAATTTTCTGAATGAAGCATTTAAAATTATTGAATTTCAATGTTAGCTAATACTTCGGGTATCAATTGGATTAACAAAAAAAAAACGATCCACTATCCACATAAGACGTAAATTATATAGTCCAGAAAATACTGAACAAGACACTGAATCAAGATTAGACTACAAAAAAAAATAATAATGATTGAAACCTCTTTTATTTTAATTAATATTATTAACGATGTTTTATTTCTATATATGCTTTACATTCTTTTGTAAATAAATAATTTTGTATATATGCCTATAGCTATAAAAGAAAAAAAAAAAATTATTAACATTGCAATGCATCTGAATAATATCAGCATGAAAAATTAACTTTAATTCAACTATTTTAATAAATTGTACAATAAATTTACGCTAACGAACATGAATGCCTTTTCAGCGAATATCTTGGACTGGTATTATATTTTGAATTCTGTCTTGAATATGATGGTAAAGACAGTCTTCTTCTTCGTACAGCAGGACTTAAATTATAGCGAATCTTAGCTTGTACCAATAATTCTTTAAACACTTCTATTATACCAGTATTCTCCTTGGCTGAACATTCAACATATCCACATTCCCAATCAACCGTAACTATTGTTTCTGTTAATTCTCGTTGAATTTTTCGCTTTTCTGATGGCAAATCAATTTTATTTCCGACAATTACAATTGGTACACGAGAACCTCGAACTTCAACAATCTGAAAATAAGTTAAACATTTATTATTCAATGCAATTTATCGATATTCACATAATGAGTCAAATAATTTTGACTATGTTCCTATAAAATTTTATATACCCAGTCAAGTTAACATTGGCATGCATGATTTGCACTACCTAACTCTGTAGTACGCCAAATGACAATCAAAATTTATCGTATTAATGTTCTTATTCTATAAATTGTAAAATATTTATCAATATTAAAATATTCATTGCCGAACTTATGCCTTCTCCCCATTGATTTGACTGTTTCAATTTTGTGCCATCTATTTATTTGTCATTTGTCTGATTTCATCTGCCTAGTTGATGTAATAGCTAAACGTACTCCCACTTCACTTATAAAGAGTGTATTGCTCGACATATTTAATTTATCGTAGATCGAAAAGTCTTGCAATATGTTTAGTTGTTTAGCCATCAAATTTGAAAATATTCTCACATTTTTGGGTATTGTTATGTGCATGACCAAAGTGTGTACTTGGTGACAGGCTCAAAAATGCCATCATAAAATTTAGTTCAACGGATTCATTAGTATTATAATAAATTTCGATGATTTGTTCTCAGACTTTCTAATTATTATCTGAAGTTTAATTTTGTCCATTTTGATGAATGACGAACATAAATGCCTATATCCTCTAGTAAAACACTTTTGTTTTCTAGAAAATCAAGTCAAATGAATAATAGCAATGGTACCTTGGTTTATTGCTAAATATCTGTGCAAAGCATAATTTTATCGAGGTCGATATCTAATATCGAATAATCACATCAAGTTTCAAGAGAAGAGTAAAAGCATAAAATGGTTCAGACAGATAATGACTATGCGGCTTTATACGGTCAACTGTCACCCTACCATATCGTGGCTAAGAGATCGGACATTTTCATAAGTACGGGTGATGGTAATGTAACGATTGGATAGGATATAACATAGCTTAAGAGGTATATATTTGTGCACAAGAAGATGGTGATAATAGTCATAATATTGTAATTAGAGGGTTGGTTTCAAGGTGTAACTTTCATTCGCCGGATTCGGTATTGACAATTTTAAACTTCCGATAAATCCCAAGTTATGTGACAAATTGTAATCGTTGTTATATACTGCAATTTCTTTATTTATAGTTTTGGATGGACGAAAACTTTTTGGTTTTTAATAAAGCGCTAATAGAATTTCCTAATTTGTCATTTAGACTAGTAGTACCTGGAACTTATACTTCAGGTTTGGTTTCGGTTTCGTTTTACTCATGAAATAAATTTTTCATCAGTTCATTTGCTAATTTCGTTATTTTAACTTTCGATGTTAAGAAGAACTTTGAAGATCTTTATTTTGAAGGTATCCTGATTTCTTCTGTCAGCTATTCTTTCTAGAATTGCATTACATAGTTCTTGTGAGAAAGGTACGCCTAATTCATTATACAAACATTTTTAAATGTCCTCGCTAGTGAGTAGAGTTGCATCTCTACGTGTCAGGGCTTCTACAGCAAGTCGTATTGGATTTAAAGTTTTTAACAAATCGTTAAATTCATATCATATCATCAGCCAAGAAAGTAAAGGCTTAGAAATTGAATGGTAAACACTTAAAAATCGTTCAAGCATTGTTTCAATACAATCCCAACGTGTTGTACAATCTAACGGTAACGAAAACTCTGGGCCGTTTTCTGTTTTAATAGTATTTTGCAGAAGAGAATTTTTCGTTGGTGATCGCTTGAAAAGCTTTATTATTTTATGAACTTTATTCAAAGCTGACTGAATGTCAGGTCGAGTTACTGCAATATTTTTATCATCATCATAATATTGACTTGAACCATCGTCAGATGAATCATTGTCGGAATCAGAATTTGAATCCCTTTCAGTATTTAATATATTGCGTTTTCGTGTAAATAACATGGTTATAGCATTGCTGGTGTAGAAATTTTGTTAGCAGTTCACATTTCTTATTTTATTTATTTATACATAAAAGAACACACAAAAAAACAGGAATTTCACTAGATGTATGTTCCATACATCAATTAATAAATGTTCACTGTTACAGAAAATATTTTTAGTGACTATAATTTTATAATATAGGCAAGATGAAGTTGCCACTTATATGGCAGATATAAAAAGACTGATAACTGATTGAGAATACACTGGCCAATTCATGAAAAGACTAAACTGAGCCCGAAGTTCAAGTTACTCAGAATCCACTTAGCCGAAAATTATTGTATTAAAATTAAGGTAATCGCGCCGATAAAATACCGAAATACCGACATATTGAAGGTGTACTCGTATGGCATTATTAAAGACGTGAGATAATGTTTAAGCCAACTGGAAGGGGGGTGCAAGTCAATTTGCTAGTGCTGTATTACACAGTTCTTGCTATTACTGTGCACTATAAATTAAAAATCATTGATTGAATTACAAACACCATTGCAGATTTTATTTGTTGACTTCAAGTAAACATTCTACAGAATTCATTGTGGTATAATTTGTGGACATCTTATGGAAAACCGATCGAAATAGTGGAAGTGTACCTAGTCTATAATTGACAATGAAAAATTTTAATTGTAATAATAATTACCTGATCACGAAGGTGTTCAACTTCTTGCCAAGACTGTTCATTATCAATTGAATAGACAAGAATAAATGCTCCACCTGTTGATATGGACAATGCCCGCATAGCTGGAAATTCGAATGCACCAGATGTGTCTAATATATCTAATGTTAATCGTCCGTCAGGAAACTCATATTCGCCGCGATGGAGTTCTTCTACAGTTTCTCGATATCTAAAACATAAAATATTGCCATTTAACTTTATTCAAACATATCAAATTATGTGACTTTATATCCAAATAAATAACTTACGTATTTTTATACGTATCGTATAGAAATTGTGAGATTATTGAAGATTTGCCAACTTTTGCTGAACCCATCATTACAACCCTATGTTGCTCCTTTCGCAGTGGACTATAATCTGTTCTTTGTAATTTTATAGCTGCTGCCAATGAGGACAATCTGAGTCGTTGACATGAACCAGGAATTTTCGTTACTATATTTTCGTTGTTATTCATTTTTCATACATAAAATGTGTATATATTGAGACAGTGTATCCTTTTTGTGGTTAATGACCTAAAACAAATTTATATTGATTTTTATCAAAAATAAATACACAAAAAATACTCGTAGTTGGTTTATTCTAAAAAAAAATGAAATAAAATTATAATGAAATATGTAAAAAGACATAGAATTTCAAGTTCGTTAAATTTCTAATAAAAAAATTTAAATTTCCCTTTGTAGATATTTACAGAAGTCTTCCTCGGCAGTTAAAATTTTTACGGTTGACATTTGAAGGTGTCTTCCTCGGCAGTTAAAATTTTTACTTCAAGTATTTATTGAAACATAATATTATTGAGATCTTAAAATCACTGGATACTCCAAAGTGCTAGAAATTTGCACAGGATATGTTAGTGCCTCATTAACACAAATTCAATTGTTGACATGCTAGTCTAAAATATTATTATATCGTGACAGACATATTTTGAATTTCGGAACATAATTCACATCACCAAACTTGGGTTTCCATGAGCGTTCCAATTTTAACTTAAATGTGACTAACTTTTAGTATGGCTGTTCAGCAGAAAAATCACAAGAGCGCAAATAATATCCAATATTCCAGATTATTCAGTTATTCCAGCAGTAGATCCTTCAGCAAATATATGTATTTTCCGTAGTAGGCATTACTACGTATTTTACCGTTTAAAACACCCGTTTGCGAGAGATTACAATTTTTGTTTGTGGATTCGTATTAGAAGATATGGATGCTGACATCCTTATAATAGCACGAGCTTCTCCGTTTTTTTAGACTATTGGTTATAGCACAATATCTGAAATATGAGTGAGTATAAAATGAGGCATAACTATGTATTTTACAGTTTACACCATGTGCTTAAGTCGACTCGTTTACGAGAGATTGCAACTTTTGTTTTTGATGAAAAACGTTGGTACATTTCATGGGTTTGTGGATTTGTATTAGGAGATCATAATCTTTAGAAGATGTATTTTATTTAAAATGCAAATATCTCGGAAACAGTTATAGATAGAGGTTTGCAATTAAAAACGAAGTAGACATCCTTATAAAAGCACGAGTTTTCCGTTTTTTTTTTACTATTGATTGTAGCAAAATATCTGACATATGTGTATAAAATGTAGCTTTACCTGTTTACAAGAGATTCATTCTTGTTCCTACACGTTTTAGATTATATTATGACTAAGTAGAACAACGATCCACATATAGTACGTGATGCGGATAATTAATCGACATGAATATCTAAAATTTGCCAACGACAAGTGTTTGTTGATAGAAACAGTGACGCACATTCTGCAGTAACTGGAATGTGTAGTGAAGTATTCGTACAAATGTTTCAAAGAGGAAACTAATGAGGAATGGTTCTTTTTAGTTTTCAATTAAGGCACCTATTGACGAACACTTGAATTTGTTTCACAATGTTATTTATCACCTTCCAAGTATTGTACAAATAGTACCGATAAACAATTTGTTTAAAAAATGCGAAACTTTAGATATTTTAAAATTTGTCACGATCACCAGACTCCATACAGTATACCAAACATTCAAGATCTTTATGTCGATCGATTAGATCCCATCTGATATCATGCAGTTAAATGTTTACTTTGATCATAACCCAGTCCAAGGCGAGCAGGAACAATAGTGGTGACAGTATACATCTGTGTATACATCAAAAATATCAACAAACCTTCCACGATGCAAAACTCCATATTATGAATTACGATATAGATCGCGGATTATATTCATCAGTCTGAACGGTATTCCATTACTTTCCAAAATTGTCCACATCATACCACAATCAATACTACCGAATGTCTGCTTGAAGTCGACAAATAACATATACAATGGCATTTGCCATTCAATCGACTGCTCAACAATAATCTGTAATGTATTGATATGGTCAGTGAAAGACCTACCAGGAATGCAACTCGTCTTTTCCTTTAGACTATCTGGTTGCAAAACTTGTTTATTGTGTCCAGCAAGGCCATACTCATGTTACCATCTTTTCTCCAACTAATTATCAACCCCTCTTTCCAAAAGTTGAAATATCATCAGGCAACCACACGTCACTAATAATGACATCCAATAATGATGCAATGTCATTCAAGTCCGCTTTCAACATTTCTGGTGATATATTATTTACTTCAGTGATAACACCATTTAATTAACGAATATTTTAATTAGGTTCCGTATAAGTATTAGTCGAGAATATTCTGTGTATTGCTATTATCTCTACAATCATCAAACAATATTGATAACATCAAAATATTCATAACAAACATTTTAGGATCGATGTGCGATTAGCTATGGGACATTAATTGTTTTACACAAAAACTTAAAATAAAAGATTTTTGAAATTTTAATGGAAATCTGGTTTGATGCAACTGGAATTCTTAGGGTAATTTAGACGGGCTAGACGCCAACGAACAAATTGACGAAGTACGTATATAGTACCAATGATAAGTAATAGGTTGATGTGACGATGTTTGACAGGGATCGTAAACAAAAATGATTATCCGTTGTCACCTTATGCTACCACGAAGAGTAAAGACCGGAATGATGCCATTTTGAAATTAATTTGTGAATTGAAATAATGAAGGGCACTTCTCTTCCCTTAAAATTGTTAAAATATAAAAACTACTTTAAATATCCGTGGACTTGGACACATAATTTCACCAAAATTCATTACCCACACAAATCTGATTTTAACATATAAACTATAAATATTTACCCAATTGCACTTTGAATTTAATATTAGATTTTCTACAAAATAAAATCATAAAATTGAAATTAAATTACAAATTTTAATGTTTGTCGAAAATAATCAATTAAAAAATGAATAACATTACGTTTCAATAAATACTGGTAATTGTTAAATTTTCAATTTCATCCAATAAATTTTATAACTTTTAATAATTTGAAAGATTTAATGGCGTGATTTTTGAAATTTCCTTTTAAGTATCAAATTTTAACGATATGACATACATTTTTGAATCAATATAATTCCGTCTTCCAATTCGCAGCATCCCATAATTATTATTATTAAAATTTGATCTAATTTTAGAAAAAAATAAAACCATAAACTAGTCCATCCATTTACAAACATACTGCAAGGAAAATATATAGCAAATTCTGTATCGAGACACGATGGCGGCTATGGAGAAATATTTCTGGCATAAGGTTTTGAATATTATAACAGCATCATTCTTTGAGGTTAATACACTTTCATTACTTGGCCATAAACCTTTATAGAACGTTGCCCTAAATAACTCTCAAATTCCAGAAAATCTTGTGCCAATTTTTATTTTTCTTTTTCCTTATCATCATCATCATCAACAACAACACCACCAACAACAACCATAGCTCGTATTGTAAATGTAAGATTGTATTTATGAATCTTAAATTATATGTCATTGAGAGAAGATATATTCATTTAGGGTAAATTTATAGTTTCTATGTTCTTGGAGCTTCAAGCATCATATAAAATCATATATCTTATTCTATACAGACAATAGTGTCTGTTTTTCACAATGTCCTCATTTCATAAATACCAGCGATACTAAGTTTTGCATAAAATAATGAAGGAAATTGTCAGCCTTCTAGGAGTAATGTTAAATTCTCTCCACTAAGTAATTACTATAATTACCTATAATTATAGCTTTGTTCAATACGACCATATTGTGGAAGTCATTACCCATTTTTCTTAATTCTTTTATTTTAATTCTAAATATTTTTTAAATTTGAGTATTTTCCATACATTCATTTCAGAAATTGGCAGGATGGTGTTTTTAAATTCGGAATATATCAGCACCGATCTCTTATATATTGTTGTGCAATATTTGTTTCCAATTTAACGATTAGCGCTTGAACATTAAATAAGTAAACCGTTCGAGTACTGATTTTATTATTGCATTATAAATTTGAGTGTCATATTTTCATAATCTTACTTTTATTGGATTGAAATCGAATTGGATGAAAATCGAAGAAGTTGGATCATGTAAACGTGGACTTAATCATAGATTTATTACAGTTTCCTACAAATTAGTTAAATTAGTTTGTTGCACATCATTTGTTAAGACATTCACCGTAAAGATTCCAAGATTGATCCTCGATTTTTGTTTCACTGATTACTTTATATTATAAGAGTATATAATCAACGAAGTGCCTGTTTTTGAATTGTACTCAGTTGTTGTCACATTTACCCATTTGAATCAATGATCATATTACAAACTAGTGTTGAACGCTGTGCAATATTAAGAAAATATACATTCCTCATAACTTACTCAAACAATGACATTATTTCATAAATTAGCACCTATCGACTATCACCAAAATCAGCAAATATTATAGTGGGATCGCAAAAGATGAGCAACGACATTCTACATATTTCATCCTCAGAAACGAAAACTCCATCTATAACCGTTTCTGAAATATTTGCATTTTAAATAAAATACATCTTCTTAAGATGATCTTCTGACACAAATCCACAAACCTATGAAATGTACCAATATTTATCATCAAAAACAAAAATTTCAATTTCTCGAAAACGGTTAGAGATAAAGACAAGATGGTGTAAACGGTGAAATACGTAGTAATACCTACTACATTTTATACATATACGCTAGATATTCTGCTAGAATAATTAGTCTAAAAAAACGAAAAAACTCATGATATTACAAAGTTGTCAGCGTGGCTTTAAATTGTCAAAGATGCGCAACGTCTTTCTACATATTTCATCCTCAGACACGAAAACTCTATCTATAACCGTTTCTGAGATATTTGCAATAAAATACAACTTCTAAAGATTATGATCTCCTGATACAAATCAACAAACCTATGAAATGTACCAACGTTTTCCATCAAAAATAGAAATTGCAATTTCTCGTAAACGGTTGGAGATAAAGACATGGTGTAAATAGTGAAATATGTAGTAATGCCTACTACATTTTATACATGTATGCTAGATATTCTGCTTTAACAATTAGTATAAAAAAACAAAAAATCGTATGCTATTACAAAGTTGTCAGTGTCACTTTCCAACATCTCTCTAAACAGCACTTTCACTTCACCTCAACGTCTCTGACTTGCACTAGTCGCCTTAATACTGATTCTTCACTCCATTATTTAAGTCGACCGCGTCTCCTAACTGCCTGAGTATTCCAGCCAAATGCGTATTTTGCCATATCACCGATCAGTCGCCCCATTGTATGACCGATCCCATTTCATTTTATTCAGTTGACTATTTTGTTCACTGCCTCCAGATATGCCAGTTTTTGACGAGTATGCGCATGAAGTATCTATTGAAAAAAACTTGAATTTGTGACACGATTATTTATTTCTCACCTTTCAAGATTCGCTTTTTTAGATTTTTTGAAATTTATGATGCCCTCCAGACTCCATTCAGCATACCAAACATTTGCTGAACCCTTGTAATCCTTTTCTCTACACCTGTTTCAACTTCACACATTCTCAGGAATAATAGTAGTGATAGTATATGTATTTGTTTTACACGCGAATGCACATCAAAAATATCACCAAGGTTTTCACAATCTAAAACTCTACATTTCGAATCACGATATACATCGCAGATCATGTTTATTTGTTTAGACGGTATTCCATAATTTTCTAGAATTTTCAACATCATACCACGATCAATACTAATGTCGGCTTGATGTCGACAATTAATATATACAATGGCTTCTGCCATTCAATCAATTGCACAACAATAGTCCGTAATGTATTAATAAGGTTTGAATATCATCAAATAATCACACTTCACTGATAATATTGATACAATGTCATTCAAGTTCACTTTTAACATTTCGGATGATATGTTACCGCTCTTTAGGTGGATGCGGCTATCATTTTATCATGATTTGGAGAAAAATTTCTGTATCGCCGTGCACTTTTACCAACATCATTGCAGATTTCGTTTGTCCATTACGTTGCTGTTGTTAATCGCATTGTTGATATTTCTCTTCTTAAATATTAGATTCCGAGGCTCATCAGTAACCGATTTCGTCCTTTCAAAGCTAATGAAACGAAGAATATTCTCACCGACTTCAAGGCCAAAGTGACTGCGATTGCGTTCCATTCTCATCGAACACTGTCACATACTAATCGTTGTCTTACCTCTTCATTACAAAGTTTAGTAACGTTTATACGTCCAGCTGTTTCTGACATATTAAATGATAATAAATAAATATACATTCTGAGTAAGGTTTGCAGCCCCAGGATCTATGGACCCTGGGATCACAGTGTTTCCTCGAATACCGAAATCCCGGGATTGAAATAACTAATCCCTTTATTCTCATCAACATTTTCTAAGAATTCCATTCTCAGAAAATATATATTTTTTTATGAAATATGTACGTAGAATTTTTTTGTGAAATTTTTAGGCCCTAGGAACGAAGCGCTTATAATTGAAAAAAAAGTTGATTGGAGCATGTCCGTTCGTTCGTCCGTCCGTTCGTCCGTGGCTACGATAACTTGAGAATGCGTCGAGATATCGCTAAATTTTGCACGTGTCACTTTTATCTGATTTGTGGGGCTAAGTTCGAAGATGAGAAAAATTGGAGTATTCCTTCAAGTACCTCCCATACAAACTTTTTACTCCTTTTTTTATTTTTTAGATTGAAATTGTTTGTATAGTACATACAGACTTCAAATTTTTCATACATAACTGATATTATAATTGAAAGAACGCGTGGGAGTATAAGCTTAATCGGATTACTCCTTGGAATGCCTTCCATGTATATTGCGCACGATAACTTGAGATTGCATTGACATATCGCCATGAAATTTTGCACGTGTCACTTTTATCTGATTTGTGAGACTAAGTTCGAAGATGAGAAAAATTGGAGTACGCCTTCAAGTACCTCCCATACAAACTTTTTACTCTATATTTTAGATTAAAATTGTTTGTATAATACATACAGACTACAAATTTTACATATATAACTGATATTATAATTGAAATAATGTGTGGGAGTATAAGCTTTATCGGATTACTCCTTGAAACACCTCCCGTGTATATTGTGCACGATAACTTGAGATTGCTTTGACATATCGCCATGAAATTATGTACGCGCTATTTTTATCTCATTTGTGAGCCTGATTTCGAAAATGAGGAAAATTTGAGTACTCCTTCAAGTACCTCCCAAACAATCTTTTTACTCCTTCCAGATTAAAATTGGGTGTATAATATCAAAGATTAATATAATTATGTTATATATAATTATATTGTTCTCTTGAATTACATACATGTAATTTTTGGCGGGTAACAAAGTTTCAAGGTACTATTGTATTTGAGATCATTCGTGTATCGTCTTGAAGGAATAATCGTTATTAT
>JANSTX010048918.1:0-11888 GCA_027564355.1 Penthetria funebris | reverse complement strand
TATCAAAGATATTATGTATATGTGATTGCTATTACTTACATCCGAACAAATTGTGTAACACCTAACTCATTCATAATGTAAACGTCGGTGTGCATCAGTGTTCTGCATTAATCCCAATAATTTTTATAACTATTTTAAAAAGATAAGGCTCGTCAAGATAATGTAGTACATAATCAAAAAATCAAAGAACATACGATACAGGATCCTCTCCCATGAACTATGTTATTTGCAGATGGCAATAGGTAAGTGAGAACCAAATTGAACTGGAAACCAATATATGGAATTCAATATTATGGTGGCCAACGGACTATCTATCATAGCCACACAAAAACAGAAATGCTGTATTTTTCATTTAATGGCAATCGATCGATTGCTCAACAGAACACGATCATATTGCACGGCCATCCAATTTACTGAAAAATGTTTATTATTATTATCACAAAAGGGGTATAATCGATGATAATATTCAACATCGATTAAAGTGCAGTTGAATCAAGTGGATATCATTGCCAGCAAAAATAAAGGGGAAGGTGGATGAAACTGTTATTTGACCAGCAAGCTATTAAATAAACATACTTTTTCTTAATTGGTATTATATAGCAGTAAAACCTTTGGCGTAAAATTGACTTTGAATATTGGAAATGATGAGAGAAAATGCGGTAACCCACAAACTACTTGGATATCGGTTGTTTAAAATGACTTGAACAGATAAAATGCAGAGAGTAGCGATACAAAAAACTTGTGCAGAAATATAAATTAATTAACATCAATTATTATTTAGATAAAAAAAACACTAACATTTGATCACTTTCTTAAATTTACACAAAAAATAATCTAAAATTTGATAAGTTCTTAAATTTAACACAGAAAAATAGCATTTAATCACATTTTATAATAAACTAAAAAAAAACGCAATTGAAAAAAAAAAAATAGAAAAAAGGCGGAAAATAAAACGCGTTTGACGCTGCTGAAAAGAAAAATGGATTTCTACCATTTTTACAAGTAAAATTTCACATTAATCAAATTATATTTCAAATATTACAAATAATAATTTAAATTTACCCAAATTTGGATATTCAAAAAAACCTTTTATCATAAATTTTACAATAGAGAAAATAAGTCGAATAAAAAGAACAATTATTTCTACTTACATTACTTGCCGTGTCTCTAGCTACTTGTAAAAAAATTATCACATATTTTCAATTAATATTTTCTTAGATAAATAATTAACTTTTTGCATCATTTTTAATAAATATATTTAGAACAAACTTTAAATTAACTAAATCAATAAAAATTTTGTAAAAAACACAACCATTTTTAATTATTTTAATTAATTTTAAATTGACTACATTTCTGTCACTTTTAACTATTAAAAATCGCTACACAAATGACTCCCTTCTATCAATTTGCATGTACATTTTGTATAAGAAAAAAAAAAAAATCGACCAATCAATGGCTTTCCCGCGATAAATCGGCGGGAAAATAATTGACAACCAACAATACATAGTACAAGGTTTTGATACCATGTCACAAAAGGCGTATTTAGTAATTGAGAAGATTTTTTGTTTCACAATTTACATTTGATATATAATGACATTTTTCAATATTTTTTATTATTTTGTGATTGCAATAAAAACACAAGTAAAATTCTCGATGTTTATAAAAAAAATAAATAGTTGAATGGTTTAAAGGTATGCAATTACAATAAAACATTCTTTGATTGATTCAGTGTTTGTGATTAAATAATCGTAAATGAATTAATGTCAATTTTTTTGTCAAAGTTTTCTATGTAAACATTTTTATTTTGGGGTTGTTCAATTTTGAGACTTTCTATAAAAGTAAGGGGCTGGGTGTAATTTTTTGTCTAAATGCGTTACAATCAACAATACCGTATATTCTGTTAGAAATTAGATGTAATTAGTTTAGTAATTTAGTCAACAATATACGTACATAATATGTAAACAGGACTGAACAGTAAGTTCTTGCCTTTGTCACTGAATTTAATATATATTGGGTTAATGGTCGCATTAGCTATACTTTTGCGGTATCTATATCGTTATTAATTATATGGAAAAGGTAGTACACAACAGACAGATCGGTCACTACGTTAATGTTAACACATCTCATTTTCAATACAGGTAAAACATCAAGTAAAACTATAGTATAGTTAAGCTGTGTAGATGATGTGTAGTTATAGATAGATCCTAAACAAGTATTCGTCAAGACCATAAATAATGACATTTACATATTGTTTAGTTTCTCGACCACATATCACAAGTGACTTAGATAGTTCGTAACTGAGTATACAGTAGTATTTTGTAGATGTACGTTGAACAACTTAGATGCTAATTGTATAATATTATAGTTTATGTACATTTAATCGATAGACAATAATCAAGTAGTTCAAGGCATTTGTTTTTGCACAATACTTTAGCACCAATGATCAGTAATGTTTCTTTGTTTTTGAGAATTGAAATACATTTTGCTTATGCCAGATTGAATTAAGAATAAATATATTCGTTGCATCAAACATCCCTTAGATAATATAATAATAATAATAGTAAAATAAAGATTACCTCATGAAAGTGATAGTAATGCTCCTCCAATTGATTGATACACAAAATCCTCAATTATAGATGAAACAAAACATTCTTTTATTTTCCATTTGAATAAATTCAATAAATTATTAACTTGCAATATATATCCATTAATGATACCAACACAAGATCATAACAAAATATCCAACATTTCAGCCAAAATAACAATACCAACAAAACCAACAACACCCACAACAAACATAGCAAACAACCATCTTTCATACTAGCAGTTGCAAAAAGAATTATATATAAATAATTTCTTTTCTTTTCTTTCTTTTAATAAAACTTGCACAATATTATAAATAATTTATATTTACTGTTTATATAACGTTTCCCTTGACTAGTTTTTGTGTAACTGTGTAATGTGTGTATCATAAATATTTGTCATAAAAATGTTTTTTTTTTTTAATTTCATACATTAATAATTAAATAATAAATTATAGGTTCTTTTTTTCAGTTCGTACAAAAAAATATGAAATTAAATGTAAAATAGAAGAAAATGATCAGAGAGTAACGAAGAATTAGAAAAAAGAACAGATTTTCATTCTACATTAATTTTTCATTTGTTTGTTCATTTTGAATACTACCCTACTTCCATCCTCTGTTCATTAAAATGCAAAATCATCATTTATGTAGAAATAGAAACTGAAGAAAATATTGTTATTTCATAGCAGCATTATCTGGTGGATTAAAATAATCCCAATGATGATGATGAATGGCTCTGTCACCGCCCATAATACCTAACATCATTAGCGTTGCAACTATTATTATCAATAGGATTAAACTCAATTTTAAATCTCGTTTATTCTCCTCTTTATTATTTGTTCGAATCATATTCATAAATTGTTCACCGGTACGACCCACTTCTGAACCACATGCTCGTAATAATTGTCCACTAAGAGAAGATATACTAGGTTCAGGTGAACGACATTGTTGTGTACTATTATTACTTAGTGTACTACGGCGTTGATATTCTTCCTCTGATGTTGAATCTCTTCGCCGATGAAAACGTCTTCGTCTTTGCACTGGTGTATTAGAATGTGGTGGCAATTGTAATTCATCTTCAGAATAATTTCTTAAATTAAAGAAGTTTGGTGGTGGTATTGAGTATGGGGCAAAATCTGAGGGATAATACGGTTGTTGATATTGTTGTTGGTCTTGTGAGAGTACAGGTGGTGGAGGTCGTGGTGGAGGCTCTAAGTTTAATTCTTTCGCACATGTATCATTCATTTGTAGTCGATCTGATTGTTGTTGTGCGGATTGTTCTTTTTGTGGCTCTGATTGTTGTTGTTCGTTTTGTTGCTCTGATTGGTGTTGTTGCTGTTGTTCTTCTTCTGGTTGTGTTTGTTGTTGTTCTAATTGTGGTGGTTGTTGATGTAATCGTTCTTGTTGTTGCTGATGCAAATGTTCTTGTTGTTGCTGACGTAATTGCTCTTGTTGTTGCTGATGGTTTTGTTCATTTGCTCGTACACGTTCAATTAATTGCTCTAAAAATTCAACTGGCAATTCGATACCTTTAACAGCTAAATTACCAGATTTACATTCAAAATCTTGAGTTGTCATAGAAATTCCCTGAAGATCGGATACTAAAATTCGGCCAGCCTGTAATGCATTTACACTTAAATTTTCAACTTCAAGATCGGTAAGATGTAAACGTGTTGTTGTTGGTAGCAGCGATTCAATTGGTGGATCTTGTATAATATTTTGTTCACGCATTGGTGATAATTCCATTGTGGAAATTGTTTTTGTAATTGTTTCATCGATAGCCGATGATCTTCTACGTGGCGGTGCAATTGGGGGTGATTCTATTGTTGGTGTTATCGATGATTTCTTGTCACGATCTTCTCTATTATTTTCATCAGTGTTATCATCAATCAAATGATCATCAATATCAATATTATTATTATTATTATTATTATTATTATTATTATTATTATTATTATTATTATTATTAGTAGTAGTAGTAGTAGTAGTAGTAGTAGTAATAGTAGTAGTAGTAGTAGTAGTAGTAATTAAATCATCAACATTTTGACGCTGTTGTAACAATTCAGTATTATATTCTTCATCAAGTAATTCATATCTTCTAATTGCCTCATTAACAATTCGTTCATCTTCTGTAGTAACACCGTCATCCATATATGATGATGGTATATCATCACTATCTTTCGATTCCATTCGATCAAGTTCATTTTCATTAATAATAGGTTGAACAATAATTTTTGCATCTGTTTCCATTGTAGATGTGGAAATTTTTCGTTCAATAATTATTGCCGATGGTGTTATTGGGCGACTTAATGGTGTTTTTGGACGATCAACTGTTGATGGTCTTGAACGTTCCGAAAAACTGCGTTGATTAGCCTCACGAAATTTTATTAAACCTTTAGTTAAACATTGTTCATCGCATAATTGTTTGGCACGTTCAATTTCGGCTTGTTGTTCTTCACGTAATATATCCTCTAATGTTTTTATTTTTCTTGGCACCGTCGGTTCAATTATTTTCATATCATCAGTTATTTCAAATTCTTCACATACGAAATCGTCTGGCATAGGATCGGTTTGTGTTGCAACTTCAACTTCTTCAATTTCAATTGATGATATGCGTGAAGAACCAACCGTTTCTATCGATATATCTGTTGTTAATAATTTTAATTTTTCACCACCACCACCTTTATCGTGCTTATTATTATCATCATTATCATCATCATCATCTTGATTATTATTTTTTGGTGGTGGTTGTTTCTTTTGCTTACGTTCTCTAGGAGGTCTTGGTGGTGGTGGCAATGGACGGTATTTCATTTTATTTAAAACTTCACCAGAATGTAAATTTCTTGGATCGGATCGATCAAGTTCATCAATTTCTTCATATTGGGTTACGTCAGATGTGCTTAAGGATGGATTTCTAAAAATATATATTTTTTGACACTTCTAAATTAACTATAACTTTATGTTTTTTTACAATATACCTTTGGGTTTCTCCTAAGCTAACAATGGATGGTGTTCTTCTTGGTGGTTTCGTTGGACCAATTGTACTATAATTTCTGATCGGACGTTCTGGTATTGGTGCTTTATCTTTTTCACGGCGAATTAACGGTAAAGTTGCAAATTGACTATCACCTAATGATTTTGTTGATCTTTTACGGCGTAATGGTGCTGGTGGACGTGGTGGTGGTTCTTTTTTTACTGTAGCATAACTAATTAAAAAAATGAGGATTAATAGAATAGTTAAAAAATTATTAATAATTAGTTTTTGGTGTATTACCCATTTGTTTCTTTAACGTCAACAATAAATTGTTGATTGTTACTTATTTCTACTATATGCGAATCTAAAATTATAGAGTCAGCTTCGTGTGATGTTCTATCATCGTCTGTCATACGTGACATTTGAGATCTTGAATATGTATTTGTTATAAATGATTCTGGTTTCGCTAAGGATTTGAATACAATAATCTGAAAAATAAATGAATAAATATGAAATTGATCAATACGAGTATTATATAAACGTATATTAGCATGTAGACCTTTAGTGCTTAAGGACAATTACAATTTAAAATGTATTCCAAAAATTCGGAGCATCGTCCGCATCAAAACAACACGAGTACGACTATCGAATGATTTTTTCAGTCAATAAACATATGAATTAGTAATAAATCCAATTGCGTAATTATGATCCATGTGATCTTGGACTTCCTGAAAATTAAATTTTTCATCTCTAGCTGTAATTGCGCTTTCTTTTACATCAAACTTCGGGTCACCCAAAAAATTCCAATTTGAATCTCCTAAATAACTGTTTGTTTTCACAAGTCATTTATTAATGTTTGAAATGCTATTTTAGATTACTAAAGTTTCTCCAGAACAACTTATGGACATAAAAGTACTAGATATTGGTAAAATATAATTTTGAGTTTTCAGAATAGTACTGTGTATTTTAAAATGGAACATTAATTGAATGGTAATAAATGTTCAATGACTATGAATAACCATCACGGTGGTTGTTGAGAAATCTTTACGCAATACGAAAAAGATATCAACCAAAATTATAATAATATAATTTATAATAATACTTACATCATTAGCATTTCCGTTTTGTAAGTATGAATTTGAAATTGAACGTCCGGCCAATGGATCAACAATTGTTGTCGCTAAAATTGCTTCCTTTTCCAATGATTCACGTAATTTTCTTCTGCGTTTCGGTGCAACCGGTGGTGTCGGCAAATGCGACAATAATATATTATCTGCGTGTATTGCAAATTTATCTGTTACATCATTATCGTAAAATGATAAATTTTCTTCATCAGGATGTGGATAATATTCAGCGGCAACTGGAATATCTTGTACATCATCCTGACTATCACCATAATATGGTTTCTTTTGTTTTCGCATTGGTTTATTTGGCGGATATGTTCTAAAATAGTTATTATTATTATTATTTTGATGTTCGTCATCATCATCACCGCCATCGTAACTTAAACGTGAATCTTGATCTTCTCCGGCAATATTAAATTCTTCGGATTCTAAACTTTTTTCAAAAACACGTCGTGGTTTTCTCGGTGGTACATCATAATTATAATTCATTCGTTCATTACTTATATTATATTCTCCATCGTAATATTGCTGATAACGCTCATCGCCTAATTGTGATAATGTATTATTTGGTTTATCAAAACCTTCACGTATTGCTGAACTTATATATTTACCAATTTGTATGTCACCTTGTGACATACCTTTTTTTCTTAAATAAAATTCATCATCATCAATTTCTTCGATAACACCACGTCGTTGTCTTGTACTTGAACTGCCCGACGATTGTGTTTCTTGATTTGTTTGTGTTATCGATAAACGATCCTTATCCGTACTGAATTCGTCGGTGTTATGATGTTCTTCAGCAACACTTTCACTGCCACCACTTTGATCGGTTGACAAACGATTACGTAAATGAATATTTTCAATCCAACCAAATTCTCTATTACTTTCTTCCGATACTACATCCGATTCCTGATGTACCAATACTGGTTTACGTAATCGAAATTCATCCTCTCTAGATTTTGATATCTTATGAATTGCACGATTTTCTTCATCAAAATCAGCCATTTGTTTTTGTGCATCAGTTTGCTGTAATATACCCATACCCATATCATCGTCATTAAATACCTCATCATCATCAACCTCATCTATTGAATTTTTATTATTATTATTATTATTATTATTATGAATACGCATTCGACGTTCAACTGATGATTCACGTTCCAATAATAAACTATCCGATGGCTCACTACTACCATAACGTTGATATTTACCACTTTCACTATCCGTATAAGAAATGGTTGACATTTTCTTCAATTGTGGTGGTGGCGGGGGTTGCCATTTAGTTGCTGTACTATTGTCATCAATTGCAGTCGTAGTTGTTGATGGTTTTTTCTTTTTCATTAATTTTGGAAATGTTGCAAAATGAGATGATAAATGTGGTATTTTTGATTGTGGTATTGGTGAAGATGATTTTCTTGGTAATACATTTATTTCAATGATACCATCATCAGCATCATCTTCATTACTTGGAGTTGAAAAATTTATTGCCGTTTTTTGTTTTCTTTTACGATCGAATATTCTTGGATATGTACTAAAATCGAAACGTTTTTTAGGCATTTTAATTGGTTCAATATCAACCATACTATTATCAGCATCATCATCATCATTTTCAGCATCACCAGTTATTGTTGTTGGTGTTTCACCAGAAATTGATTCAATTGTTGATATAGGTTTTTCCTTTAAAGATGCAGAACGATTTAAACGGCGTAACGATGAAAATCGATCACCAATTTTAAACTTCGACATATCTGGTTTTGTGAATTTTGGACGTTCTGGCATGGTTATTTTAAAATCAGATTTTTTAAATGTTGGTTTTTTAAATTTCGTAAATTCTGGTCTTTTAAATTCAGGTTTATTTATTTTTGGCATTTGAAAATTTTTTAATTTTGAATGTTCTTCTTGATCCTTTAGTTTTTTCCGTTCTTTTAATTCGGTTGGACTTTTATTTTCCTGTTTTTTAGGTGGTTTTTTGATACCCTGTAATTTTGTTCGCAATAGTCCAGCTTGTGTTTTTAATTTGTCATGCATATTTTTTTTATGTTCAGTTGCACTTGCCATAAAACTCCATTTTCGTTGTTGGTCGTCTTTTTTATTGGATGCTAATTCTTCAATACTTTCTGAATCAAAATTACTAGTATGTATTGACGATGGAAAATTTAATTCATCATTTTCGGTGCCAGTTGGTATTGTTGGTTTAAAAAATTTGTCTTCAATTCTATTTTGCATATCTTGGACATTAATATCTTCTTCGCCACTGTCAATATCCGGTGATGTTTCAATAATTGTCATTTTATCTTGATCAATATTTGTTGGTAAGGATGATGATGGTGTGGGTTCAATATTAGAATCATTAAATTTTTTATCTAATTGTGGACTTGATTCAGTTATGTGTACAAAAGGTGGTGGTGTCTCTGTAATTCGTATTGTTTGAGATGAATTTTTTGTTTCTGGTTCGCCAATTGGTTCATATTCATGATCACTAAAATTTTTAATAATAATAATTTAATTAGAATAATCAGTCAGTCACTCATTCATCCATTCATCTATTTGCAAGTTATTATAATTCTTAAAATACACATTAGCATCCATACAATTTATTTTAGCATTTAATTATTATTTATACTTTCTCTATATCACTTCGTGTGTGTTGTTTCTATTTTAAATTAAAAGGAATTAAATATAATTGAAAATAAAGTTTGCATTCGAATACGAAATAGGTCATTCATCTATAGTTAGTTAAAAATACATATTATGATTTATTTTCCGGTATTATTACATTCATATTAATTATTTTATGTTCATTATAATATCTTCCAAGTTTTATATTTTTAATAAAACTGAGAATAACGATGATAATTGGGTGGTGGTTTGATTATCGTTCTTGCATTCTAGAAATCGAAATGTTTTATTGTAAATAAATTAATGAACTGTAACAAGAAATAGACTGAAACAAATCGAAAACATATTATATTAAATATCGGTAACGTGATTGGAATGACGTGAAATGGATTGAAGGTCATACCACAATCTTAATTTGCATCAAATGTAAATGGAAAAATGGCATTAGTTTGTATGATATGCTGTTAAAAATATAGTTGATCGATATGAACAATTTGGATCGAATGGGTATATTTTATACTCCTGTAATAATTCTAGCATATGCGAATTTCAATAAAAATAAAGTAAAATCATGGTAGCTGTTATATACATTAAATAGACACTCAAATATTATGATCTTTCATCCGTTGCGATTAATGCGTTTGAAACAATCATATTTTATTGATTTGGCAATTTTTTTAACAATTCTGATCACATTAGGCATAATGGCGAAAAACAACAATTCACACAAACAGAGCTCCAGTACTTTATTGACCATAACAATGACTTGCAATTACCGTCTTAAATATGTTCTCTCAATCCAATCCATTTTTTCCCTCATTTCTGACACCACTCTACTGTCCATTTTATTCATTGAATTATATGGTCCAGTTAATAATTCTTTATCATATTCGAAGCTAACAGTTTTCAAAATTTTTCCAGTTGGTCCTTCTGAACTGGCACGTTCTAATGAAGATGTTCTTGATCTACGTTTTTGTAATAAATTTGATTTGTTTAAATCTTTTTGTTTAATCACAATATCGACATTATTTTTACTATTATTTTCAATTGTTTTTATCATTTCCATTTTATCAATATCAATATGTTGTCGACTATCAACCGTATAACTAATATCATTAATTTTATTGGATATATCAACAGTATTTTCGACACTAGTTTGTCTAAATTTTCTAAGGAAAAAATTTGACTTAGCAGGATCTTTCTGTTTTGCAAATATTGGTGGTAGTAGTTTTTCATCATTATTATTAGTCTCTTTTTTATTCGTATTATTTTGTGTCGTATAAGATTCGTAGTATCCCATAACATCACTGTGATAGTTTTTGATAGATTTATCATGATCATGTTCTTCGAATTGTTGTCGATCATATTCTGGAGATTTCATTAAAATTATATTATCTGGTGTAATTTCACGAGTTTCTTGAAATATTACATTGTCATCATTCCTATTATGATCGTCTATATTATTATTATTATTATTATTATTATTATTAATTGGTTTTTTCAATGGGATATCATCTGTTGAATCTTGATTATACATATTTCTACTGCGAACCAATGTCATTGATAATGGATTAATTTGTTCTACAATATTATTGAATATATGCTTTTCATCTGATTCAATTGATATGTCTCGATAATCATGGATTACATTTGATTGTTCTTCGACATTTGGTATTGATGATAATGTATTTGATGTTTCAATTAATAAAGATGTTACCGATAATGGTTGTTTGTGTTTTAAAAGATTGTCTAAACTTTGTTGACTTGCACGATTTTTTAATAATATTGATGTGTTTGGATCTTTTTGCTTTAAAATTGTATGATCGGCTGGTTTTGCTGTTGTTACTGTTGCTATTGTTAGACTTTGGTGACTCAATCTTTTTCTTAATAAATTTGATTTTAATGGATCTATTTGTTTACTAAATGTATTACTTCTTTTTAATTTCTGTTGATTATTATTCTTATTATTATTATCATTTATAGTTAGCATTTTTTGTGAATCCATTTGTAATGTATACGACGTTGGTGAACTAGGTCTTGATGTTACACTTTCTGCATAATAATCAGTTTGATTAACAATTCCAAATGTGAAATTATTTTCATTATTAAATTTTGAATTGATTACATCAAATTGTTGATTTTGTGATTGATTCCGTGATACCGGTCTTGAATAATTATCTAAAGTTGATGGCGGTCTTGATCCAACTGGATTGATACGTTCTGGTATCAAAGAATTTGATTGAAAAAATTGACAACCACAACGTACTTCTAGTGCAACAGCGGCTGCACTTTCAGCACGTGATGTTGTACGTGCTTTAGATCGGGGTGCTGCACCTTCAGATGCGGAACGAATTCTTGCAGACATTTTTTTTTTTTTTATTAAATTTTTATTCTTATAAAAAAATTATTTTTTCTAACAATAATAACAAATTATGTCACTTTTTCATTAACTGAATTAGTTAAATAGGTGCATACGTTATGATTTCGTATATGTATTATATTTTCTTTAAGAATATAAAAGAAAAAATATTAAAAGGAAAATAAGAAAAACGAAAAATTAAAATTAAAATTAAAAAAAAAAAGTATTTT
>JANSTX010048907.1:0-11889 GCA_027564355.1 Penthetria funebris | reverse complement strand
TGAGATTAAATGAATATTGTTAACTTATAATAACGACTTCGGTTACATAAAAAGTCTTGTCATTAAGATGTTCGTCTTCTGAGACTATGACATCTAGTAGACTTAAATTTGATGAATTAAAATCTTTAAAAGAGAATACACGGCTATATATCAATACATAAATAGTTAGAAATACTATTTCGGGATCTTAATTATAGTCCTTTTCTATAATATGATGGAATTAAAAATTATAAACAATTTTAAATGATAAATAATTTCTTACCAATATCTATGAAAAAAATAACATCCACAATTGAATCTAAAACTAGTAATGATACATCCTCTGAGGTTTTATTTTTAAAGGCTACATTATATGGTACCTATACAACAAATTTATTGCTTATCATTTAATTGTTCCACGATCAAATTTGCTTATTTTGCTTCAAAATATAAATAATATGGTATTATGAAGGCTACTATTATATTCGCCAAAATTGATCAACATAAAATTGAAATTCTAATGACCAATAAATTAACACTTTTTTTTTTAATTTATTCAAAATTCTAGCAAATTTTATATGAAAATATGAAACTAAAAAAAATACGAAAAACATTTTATTACCATAATTGCTGTATAAAAAGTTAAACATAATATCACCCAATCCCAAATTGCTTTAAATGCACAATAGTGCAATAATATATGTGGTGGTGTTTTTGGTGCTTCTTGTCTATATTGCGGCATGATATCGGCACTTAAGGACATCATCTTATGATAAGAACAAAAAAAAAATAAATAAAATTAAGTAATTAAATTAAATACTTTTAAACATTATATATCGGAAATGAATTTTCTGTACATGTCCTAAATTCGATTGTCTTGTTGGATCCTTTAATGCGGGTATATGAGCACTAAATTGACGACTACGCGTTACCGATCTGGCAAGTTTTGCAAATTTTGATAGACCTTTTAAATATTAGTTTTGGGAACAAAATTATTAATTACATAATTTACATAAATATGATCTTTTTAAATTACCTCCTTTTGTATCTTCACTATCGATCGGCTGTTTTAATGCTGTTATGTCACGAAATGTGAGCAAAAATAATACAACAAGATCCCGTTCATTTCTAATCGGTGCCACTTGAAGCAGGAGCCATAATGGTGTTTCTATGGGAGAAATAACCTCATATTGGTTTAATTACGAAAAATTAAATAATACACGTAGAATAAAAAATTTTTAAGCATAAGGATAACACATCGTAAATTATTACTTATTTTATGATAATTGACAATAGAAATAATCAAAATTCAAAGGTTGAGTAGATTTTGTTAAAATTTTGATTTTTGTTTTGATGATTATTTGGAGTTAAAATATTTTTTAAATTTGTACATTATATTTTGATTTAATCAAATAATTTAATTGAATAGTCTACATGGCCAATTGGGTTTGGCTATACAAGATTTGAAATCAACAATTTAATAAAATAAAAATAAACAACTACCGAATAGCATATGTGGGCGGGCTAACTTTTGAATCTTTAGAATTTATATCTAAAAACCAATATTGTAAATATTGTCAGTATTATATATTAAAGAAAACTATTGTTTTTCAACCCTTTGGAAAATTTCAATTATATATTCCCTTTGATACCTATACGAATATTGAAATAAAACATGTAGGTACATTTCAATAAGGTATGTCTTAAAGCTAGCTATATAATTCAATTTGTTGTCCGTCCGGCATATATGAAATACAGAATTATATATACTTCAGCCTGTTTCCTGTCCGGAATTTTATTATTATCAAAAATGTAAACCCAAATATTTACAGATATCTGCCTTCCTATTCAATGGTTTCTTTATCCTTTGAGAAAGATGTATAATATTAATGTTATTTTATGTGCACACCTCAAAAAGGTCTCTGATACCTACAACAGATACATTTGATATAAAAAAAAAAACAATCAACAGATCACCCATTGTTATATGTTTATAATATTGAATAATTTTGAGAAATTACCAAATTTGACTGTAGTCGGACTAAAAGAACAAAAATAAAATAATGTTAACCAAAAAAAAAATAATATTTAGATCAACAACACTGTATTTCGAATAAAATAAATTATTTATAATTTAATTCAATTTTTGTTGTATTAAATTGGGTAAACTTTAAAAACAATATTCCTCCACCATATATTCAGTTCCTTATTAGACATACACAAAACCATCTTTCTGTTCCCATATTATTATAACTTGTACAATACAATTCGAATTTACACCCTAAATTTAATATCATTTAATATTCTATTAGTTTAGTTTATTTTTATGTGATGAAATAAATTGAGGAAAGAAATAGGGAAAATTCTAGATTTAAATGCTAATCTACACTAGTAACATTGGTTATTATATGCAATAGTATATTCAAAATTATACCGCCAGAAATTAATGAGAAATTTACATAATTTAAATCTCATTTCGCGTAACTAACAATTTTCTGTTAACATAAATTTTTGAAGAATGGAATGAACTTCAAAAACGCCATATATAGAGCAAAGTAGATATATTATGATATTTTGAAACACAGAATCGTAACTTGAGTGTACTTAAAAAAAGATTGAATATATTTTCTGAAACATTAGATTTTGAATATTTTATATACATTTTATGCCCATACCGTTATTGGTTTACAGTGTAAAATGGTTCAGCTTATTTAGTCCATTTATCTTAACTTATTAATAATTTAAATTTTAAATGGATTGATTTAAAAAATTCGTCGACAATAATAACAAGCATTTGTTGGATAACTGTTAAGCATTTAATTTAATGATTTTTCGTCAATAAATTGAGCGAAAACTACACAAGTGCAACATACGCATTGCCGTGGACGCTTCGGTTAAATTATTTGTTTTTAATTACTTAATACCCACTTCCTTCCCTTTCATTCCTACCATAGTTCTCACCAGCCACTGGAACAGCACACTCAAACATTTAAAATACTGTTAACATGTGTACTATAAGCATAGAGGGTACGATGCAATGCCAAAATATAATTAATTATTTATCACAAATTGTAATTTGTTAATAAAATGTTCTATAAAATAAAGGATATTTGCATGGAATTAAATTGAGGCTTCTAAACTTTGAAACAGTTTAATAAACTTTAAAAATAGCGTACAGTGAACTTTTGAGGTTCTATGATCAATTTTAAATTAGATTTTTCTTTAGCTGTAAACTTCTGACAATTTCGTTTCCAATTATCACTTTCCATTGTGCAGTAATTGGTTAATATTTAAATTTAGTACATTTTAGATTTGCCATTTAAAATATGCAAGTGAATATATGCAATATATGAAGATTTTAACAAATTATAAAAAGAGTCAATATATTTGGGGTTGGGCACGTTCCTACATTTTCTACAAATATTGATTTTCATTTTTTGCAGCAAATATTTACATTTAATTTTTTTTTTTTTTTGACAATTTATTCATTTTGCCAACGAAATAAGAAATAGCTTGGTCAATAAATTTGTTTCCCTTAATTTGATTTTAACTATAGCAGAAAATATTACCTTATTTGATTTCACTATGACATTTTTTGTCATCATTTTGTGTTGACTGAATGATTTTTTGATTCAATAATATTGATTCTTGAAATCAAATTAGGTATTCAAATAAATTCTAAATTATAATATTTTTCATAAAGTTTCTTATTATTATTTCTTATTATTTCTTATCTCTTTTTTTACGATTGGTTTTCTTTTCAATTCAATTCGAAAATCTTTTATTTTAACACAGTACGGTTATTATGTATTAAATAGTAATGCCCAAGGATACTTGAAAGAAAGCATGATATGGCTGGCTTGACTTTAATCTGTAACTGGGAAAAACGACACACTTAATTTAGATGCGGGCGGGGGGGGGGGGGGGGGGGGGATCTAGATTAACAAACAGCTATAGGAAAAGGTCGAACCTGATCAACAGAAACATATTGGTCAACTGTTCAAAATAAAGTTCCACATTTAATTGATTTCTTCGTAATTAAAAATAAATTGATAAAAGCTGTTAAGCTATTAAGTCTAGACTATCAAATGGATAATGAGCGCGAATAACGATGCATAAGATTACTTAATTTGCAGAACATCTTAAAAATATCTTCCGGCCTAATGATATGGTCCATATAAAAAAAAATAGAAGGAAGTTAAAAATGAAATTAAGTAAAACATCAATACAAATAAAACTCCAGATTCTGACCAAATAACTGGAGAAATATTAAAACAACTATCAAAAAAAGATTAAAGTCGCCATTATAATTAATACAGCATTCCCAAACAATGGAAGTTTTATAGACCAATTTCACTATTGCCTGTAATGCCCAAGTTATTCGAAAAATTGTCATCAAAAAGACTTGCACCTGTAATCGAAAGAAAAAAACTAAACCAAACCATCAGTTTGGATTTTGTGAAAAACATTCAATTATATACCAGGTACATAGAATCATTGACATCATCGAAAAGATACTAAAGGAGAAACATATATACTATGCGGCTTTCTTGGACGTGACGTAAACATTGGAAGTTTCACAAGGTTGTGTATTTGGTCCAATATTATACCTAGTGATATTGACATACCATAAAACAATATAATTTCTACATTTGCTTATGATACTGTGTTATTGGCAGTTGACAAAACCATGAAGAGACTATGGTAAAATTACAGACGACATACAAAATTTAACAACGAAGTGGCCGTATGTTAAAATAAATGAAAGTAACTCTGTGAATGTCAATTTTACTAATAAAAAAGTAAAACACACACCGGTTAAAATTACCAACCAAGAAACTTCTTATTCAAATAAAGTTAAATACCTCAATATGCCACTAGATGCAAAGTTGCGCTAGAAAGCACATGTTTAAATGAAACGAAAAAATAAGGCATATACGGTTCAGAAAAATGTACTAATTGCTGGTTACTGGATGCTGTCTCACAACTATCAACACACAACAAAATATTTTATTATTTTATTATTTTAAAACAAATTTGAACGCATGGAATTCAGCTCCGCAAATAGTAATTGATATCCGTTATAGGTAACCAAACAGAGGTGAATCGGTTGTACTGTATGTCATACAAAACAACCGATACGTTAAAACTCAATTATTGTGCCAATCTGCAGGTAGGTTTTCGTGTCCACTAGGAATTCATATAACATCTATACCGGTACGTCATTTGAAGTGTTAATAAGAAATATTTCAAATGGAATTACAATCAAATACTGATCGTTAGCATAAAAATTTTGCATGTGAACCAATGTAACGATACATATTGATACTGATAGTATCGCAAAACGATACGGTCATAGAAAAACAGCAGCATTATCTGATATTAATCGAAAGATGATGGCAATTATACTATAAGGGCATTCTCATACAATTCTCACTTATGTACATATAAATAATTTTATTGTTATAATTTAAAAAAATAAATTGTGCAATAAAAACAGTATCAATTTGTTGCAATTTCCAATATTCATTTATTACATCAATTTATGTTATAAATGTATGATAAACAGGGGAATTACGGTTGATTAAATTTAAATAAACTAAAGAATATTATAGTATTGTATTTAAATTCGTGTATGCATATCATTATTATGCAGAGAATAATAAATAATTGTATGAATTTTAAATAATACGTAATTGTGCGAATTTAATGGGACTGAGAATCGATATCAGACAAAAAAATCACAGCCACGTTCAAGAGCAGTGTGAAATATGAAGTATCATATGATGGACAAGGAAACTTTTTACAGTCAACTGTCACATCATCTTTCTGGCATTAATATGTTAAATAATGGACATACATCGGAATGGTTCGACATGACGATGACTTTTATTAGATTAGATGTGCAGTATATTAATTTCTCATCAGATTATGGAATTATTCAACCAAATATTCATATTTTATTCATAGAAACGAAGAAAATATAGATTAAAGCTACTTTTTAAAATTTTGAGCGGTGATGTACAGGTAAAGATAATTATATGATAAAATCTAAGATAAATTCAATCTTCGTTAATTGCTATTTTGTGACCAATATATGAAGAGAACAAGTTACCCCATAACCCTTTACCATTATTATCACGAATGTTTTCTATTGCTTGTTCAAAATTTGTTGGAAATGATAAAATATACGTGATAGAATCACATAGCAATGTAATGACTATTTATGAATATTAACCTATATTACCATCGAGTCACACAATTAATAATATGTTACCACAAAGTCTGTAAAATTTTGCTTTATATCGTTCACCTTAACCTACATATTGTTTTATATGATAAATTTCAGTGTTACTTGGCATCATCATACAATAATATGCTGTCTGATGATGGGTGAATTTATTCACGAACAAAAAGAAAATCTAAGCTGACAATAGAAAGTTGAAATGGAAAATTGGAATATATCATTAATCTGTTTGAGTATAGTGGAATGAAAATATCGTGTATATTAGAATATGATTATAACCAAAATAACTAACAAAATGCCTTTCAATTTTTTTTTCAAAAAAAGAAAATCCTTATTCAAATATATACTCGTACTATTTAGCTTATAATATATATACTATATTGCATCTAAAACTAACTATATATATATATATATATATATAATTTGTGTATTCTGTATCCATAGTACGTAATAAATAAATTTAAATTCCACGACATTAAGTACTAAGCATTAGCTTTCTCAAATCGATATGAAAATTGTGTTATATTTACTAGTATATAGTCGTACATGTTTCGTGTATATTTATTTGCATGCCATATAACCCACGGAAAAAAGAAACTACGAGGAAAACACGCAAATTTATTTCCATTACCAATGATTTTCCATATAATCTCTATTTAAATTCAATACCCATACCATCATCGTTGGCATTATAAATGAGGCGATATATTATTGTAAGATAATGAAATCGTCAACTATACCTGTAGGGGTTGCTTGACCGTATATTCACCTCCGTGCTGTAACACCGAAAACACAATAACAGTATTATGTCAATTCAATGGCATCTGTTGATGTTATATGAAATGTTACAGTCGAAAGAAGTGAGTTAGGTCGGTGATTAGTCACCAGAATCGGATTTTTCCCGGTTTTAGAATTGGAATAACCGTTGCCATTTTCCACGATTTAGACGTGAAGGCGTTGTTAAATAATTGGTTGAATAATGTGTTGAATTTGTTAGATGATCTCTTTATAATTCGATTTGAGAAACCGTCAGGACTCGTAGTTAATTTGTTGTTTCTGTTTATTTATGTGCCAATCTTTTCAATTTTATCATTTATAATAATATACAATAAAATTGTTATCATCATCCGCTTTGATTTCACTGCAGAACGTACAGTGGAATCTTCAAATTGAATGAGATATTGTTTCTTTGAAATCACGAGTTTTAACATAATTAATAATATATGTGTAGCCGAATATAAAGAAGTAGGAAATACTTATTAATTCTGCATACATCATTTTGCCATTAGCAGATTGTATACTGAAATATTGGTCACTAATTTATATAATCTACTGCACAAAATTTCCCTTTGAGGCGAACATATATATTAAATATGTTGTTTACCATTCTAGATGACACTTTAAGAGCTTAAGCCTGATATTATTTATAATAAATATATGTATACGGTTTCTTTAAGCTCTTTACATATGTTGTTATTTATGCTATTATACATAAAAAATAAAAAATTAAATTATTTATGAATAAATTTAAATATATGAAGTAAAGAGTATGTTGCATAAGAACTATAACAAGAAGTCTAACAATATGGTGGTAAATCATGTAGTGTTTTTAATAGACAAGGTAAATTATTAAAGTTGGTGTAGGATAGAGAAATATGTTAATTTGTTATTATAACAACTAACATAATGAATAAATTTTAATTTAATTTAAATACGAGCATATAATATAACATTTATTTATTTAGGAACAAATTGTAATTTATAATTAAAACAATTACGTAAATATTGTAATAGTTATATGGATAAGTTCTAATTGAATAAGTTACACGGTTATTATGATTATTTGTGTTGACATACACCCTCATAATAATAAACGTTTTCACCTATTATTTTAGTAAAACTTTTAAGAAAAGTTTCGAAATAAATATACTTTGAGCTCCGTCAGTATAGTTAAAAATATATGTACTGCGAGATATGTTTGTTCAAAGTTTATTCCTGTAATAATGCCAGATTAAAGTCTACGTATGGTTTTTCTATCATTAATTTATTATAAAATATTATTATTTCTAAGAAAACTTACTATTTTTCTTATACAATAAAACTTCGAATTGATCCTGTTGTTGGTTTTCTAGTGAATATTCTAATCTGCTAACCGTTTCCTTATCCGTCAGTTCACCATACATGAAGCCACATCTATAATTCAAAAGAAATATAATGAATTTGAATGAAACATTGTTATACTTGAACTTTTCATATAAATTACCTGCATGATTTTTGCATAACTTCAGCTCTATTATATCCACTAATTTTACAAAATGATTCATTACAGTAAACAATTGGAAAATCTACTATTTGAGCATTTGCTAACAGGAAGGAACTGTCCGCTGAAAATGGAAAACGGTATGTGTTTAATTAGCAAATCAAAAATTATATATTCAATTAGAATAATGTATTAATTTAATCGAACAGATATAAAAAAAAAATGTTCAATTAAAAGTATTTAGTAAATTAGGTCAAATGGCTAAAAGGACTACAGCTGAAAAAAACGATTGAGTAGAATATTCGTCTTGACCAATATGTTATATAAACACCCAGGTGGTATATATTCATTGGGTGTTTAATTTAAATCTGTAATTTACGGATTCGGTAAATCTAATTTACCATACACTACGCAGTCTGACAATTGGATTATCAGAGTCATTGATTTTTTCGAGGAATTTTACTGCCTGTCTTACTAATATTCTGTCGATTTTTTCAAATCCTGATCGATATATAGACGATAATTATACTGATGTATCTATATTCGCCTCGTGGCCTTTTGCATCCAGTGATCAAATGAGGATTCTGATATTTTCTGATGAGAAGATATTGATAACCATAAGACAAAATCGTATGATAACAACGACCTAATTAGTTGCTTTTAACACAAATTTTTTTTTTCAAGTCTGCTAGAGTGTTTTTAGAATCAGAAATAGGACATGAACTGAGCCCTTTTGGTAATGTTCTTTATGTGAGCCTTATGTGATAAAAAATCATAACCGTTTGATCCAAATTATTACATTTAACAAAAACTTCATTCCATTTAATTTCATTCACTTCAGATATTTAATCAATGGCGTAAAATCGACTTTTTGATATTGAGAGTTACAATTTATAGGTGTTTTTGTATCTATTAAGTAAGTAATAATAGGAAACAATATCTGATACTGTACAAAAAAACAAGACCTAAGTTTCTGTTATTTTAGTTTTTAAATTGGTTCAGTTATGTAAATCATCCATAATCTAGTTAATGTCAGGTAAAATTAAAATCACCACAAATAGAACGTCATTAAATTTAACTTCGTATGGCAATAAAGTCAATAGCGTCAAGGTGCAATTTATAAACATCTAATGTACTGCGCGGTATTACCTTCTTGTTCTTCCTTGCCTAATTCCTTATTCAGCGTCGGCCCTCTTACTTCCCAAACTATTTCTCCACACGTTTCTGTCTTGTATATCGTCACTTTTTGAATTCCATCTGTTCAAATAATTTTGAACAACTGATAACCAAGTAGCTTCTGAACAATCGCGTTTTCTTACATCTTTTCCAATATTAAAAGCCAATTTAACGCAGTTAATTTCCGATCTACACATTACGTGACCGAACTATCTTAATTTACTTTGAGTGATTATATTGGTGATAGGAGTAACTTTCTACTGTGGACACATTGTCGTTACAAATTAATATATTCTCTAAGATTGAAGTGATCGATTAACAAGGTATATCATATGTCAGTTGCTGGAGGGTGGCGATTTTAGGTTAAAGAGAATGTCTGTATTTTTTGTCGAGTACGTATGGAAAGTATCCATCTAACTTGATATATTATAGAATGTATGTAATTTAGATGCAGAACCGAACAATCCTAGTTGAATATATATTTTCCAATAGCGGTAATCTTAATTTTAAGTTACTTTTTTTGATATTTGATATTACACACGTAATACAGCAATTGTATTTAGTGTCACCTTATGTAGTCTTATTAAATGAAAATATGTCCTTTTTATTTACTACCAATATATGTAAGTAGATATTCTAATTTATACTATTGTCATAATTTGATCCCAGATATTTGATTCTAAGGGGAATGAAAATGTCTAAAAGTAGATTTATATTATAATTTGATTTAGATTTATTCACTCTACTGATTCCACTCATACCGTAATACGTTTTTACTATATCATACGTTGTATGGATTTAATTTTATAAATATTTCTGAAATTTTTTCTCCATTAGATATGATAGAAATGGTTTCTAATTGCATATAATTACCTATGTGAGTCTAGTTTCAATTATCACCCGTTTGAATCACTATAGTCAGAAAACTTAAAGATTATTCACGGCTAAGCTCATTAAAAGACAATTTAAATGTATTCATTTTATAAATGGCAAATTAACATCGTAATTGCATCCTATGTGCGTATTGAGGCTTAAGATGATAGAAAAAACTAACAAGTAAAATTAAAAGACAAAATGAACATTGAAATATTTTTTTCTTAAATTACATTACAAAATTATGATAAAAGCATATACGTCATATTGTATTGATATGTTCCTACATATGTACGGTTTAGTGAAAATAAATTTGTTCTTACATTTTCTCCATTCTATCTTAAACAGAAAATCTAATAGGTTTTTCTTTTGAAAAAATACAATAAGATTTGATATTAGAATGAATAAATTAAACTGCGAACGTCTGTAGATGATATATAGAAAAGAATATATGAGTAGAAGAAAATTAAAATAATTCATTCATCCCATTTTAAGATAATGAAATTTTGTGTATTACTTGTGTAGGTTTCATTTTAAGATAGAATCTTAAAATAAAATCAACATATTTTTGTTTTCATGTAAGTCAAACACTAACGATCATGTGCATCTAGAGGTTATTCTTCCTATATTTGCCTTCATGATGTACTACTAGAAGATTAAAATAGTAACATCCAACATATGTGAACATTTCAATTACAGTAGCAGGGGATTTACTTTATCCCATATAAGAAAAAAGTTTTTTTTTTTAAATTATCATCTATAATATAGTATCGAATAGATCATGACGGTCTTGAGTACTTAACCTATATACGAGAAGATAGTTTTAAATTATCACCATCAAATAAAATTCAACTGAATCAGTAAAGTGGCGTGTTTGACCACATATATAAGAAAATATTGCCTATAATTTTCAATTACATGTGGGAATTGTCAACAAATGGCCTACCTTTTGGCTTATGTAAATGAATACGATCTGGAACGTGGTGGATATATATATAATATATAATTTTTACGTATGATCCTTATTAAACAAAAATGTGATTATATGCCTTTCAATCAATTCTATATATATTATCCCAGTACTACAAATTTTATAATTGCGGACTATATGTAATACACATCAGAACTTTCAGATTTTCTTCATAATATCTTTGTAGTAATTATCTAGATGTTTGACTAGTTATTGAGCTATGAATTTAACACACAAAAAAGTGACAAAAGAAATTTTATTAGACATGTTTCATTGGTATGGAAATGTTCCATCTTTCCATATTAATTGTTAGATTTGCACATTAATTAGAAATGTTTCACAATCAAATACTATGAACTAAAAGTGACATTGTACAAGATATAT
>JANSTX010048896.1:0-11891 GCA_027564355.1 Penthetria funebris | reverse complement strand
GGACGAATATAAATTTAAATATATTTATTCTATGTATATATAACCATGACCTGACCTGACTTAACTTCCAAAATTAATAGAATGCCACAAAAAAAAAAAAAAAACAGAAAAAAAAGAAAAAAAAAGGTTCCGAATCAAAAGTATCAGATATCGAATAGATAAATGTGCATATTATTTTTCATATATTTATTAGATCTGATATCCGACCTATGCTTAACATATTTTTATCGATTTAAGTTTTAAATTTATTGGAGGTTATAAAAAAGAATTAACTGTTTAGGACTTTATCTGATTCTAAGAAATGTTACTGAAATTAATATTTCAGAACTAAATTAGCTGCATATGTTCTATTAAAAGGCGATTCGTTGGCGAAATATTATAATTTTAGCGGTCAAAATGATTGATGGTGCCTGTTTGCTATTATGATTTTGTGATTTTCAACGTTAATTTTTATGGCACATAACAAAGTGGCTTAAATGGGCTTAGGATTAGTAAATTTAATTTACTATACTAATCGTGTGTATAAGTTCGATGGCACACACAAATTTGATAAACATAAATTATTGGGTGTCATGCGGTAAATTTTCAAGTGCTAACAACATACTATGTTCATATAACTATTGTATTAGATACTCGTCAAGTAAGTTTTGCAATCCCGTTAGAAAGTGGTGTTGTTCTTGATATTTCCCCTAGAAACGTCTTATGCTTATTGTAAGCTTAGTGATCATAGTGTGTCCAAAGGTTAATTGTTGGAAGTGTTTACTGTGGGATAGTTACAAATAAATTGGATCTTATACTGGGAAAAAAGATTGGTAAAACCAGTTTTTATTGAAGTACGAAGAGACGTGAAGGATAGAGGGATTGAAAGGAGGAAGAAGGCTTATCGAGGTGCGTCATGCCGATTTTGGTGGCTCGACTAAGGTGCTAATTTATGAAACAATGTCATTGTTGAAGTAATACTTAAACAGAATATATATATATATATATCTATGTATATATATAGACTAGAAGTCGCTAACAGTTAGAGTTAAAGTTGAAGTTAAAAGTGGCTATAGAGTGGGGATTAAATGGGCAGTCTATACTTAATTAGGTGATAGGTGCCATTTTTTAGTGATGATTTGATCTCACATCGGCCGTATATAAGTTTAATTGATTAAATGTAATGGTGTGGTGATACAACTACTTATAATTGTCTTCAGTATTTCACAAACGCTTGGTGACTTATAATTCTTTATATAAGCAACGCCTGCTCGTTGGGTTATCTGAATCTATAATTTTATGTAAAAATTTTAGGGCCAGATTAACCAAAATACGGTCAATTCTTTCGATACCGGCAACACGGTATATTCGACGATTGCTGATGTACCTGTATTCTCCCCTTGGTCTACGAGCTCCAGTTATTACCCGAAGAACTTTACGTTCAAAGATTCTAATCTTTTCCATTTGGAGTGACGATATTGAGGACCACGCAAAAAATGCGTATGTTATTAAAGGTCTAATTAGCTGTTTGTAGCATAGAATTCTGATTTTTTTTTTTTGTCTATTCTATAATGGTTTTCTTTAAGATCGAAGAGATAGCATGTATAGTGAACGAAAAACTTTGGTTATGCATCATCTAGGTGTTTGTTGAATTTTAGAGTATTTGTAAATCTAATTCCAAGATATTATAAGCTGTTGACATTTTGTAGTCTGTGTGCATTAATGTAAACCTTCAAGTTTCCATCTCTAGTTGGAACATGAGGTCGAGTTAGACGACCTGTACCTCTAATTACCATGGCTTCACATTTAGTTAAATTTAATTTCAATTTCCAGATATTCATCCAATCACTTATTGTTTTTAAGTGAAGATTCATGAGTTTAGTTGCACTAGGTAAGTCAGCTTTTGATACGAGTACTAAGATATCATCGGCATATTCGATTTTAGTTATGGGATGAGATATGACTGCATTAGACTGAATGTTGATTTCATGTGTCGGCAATAAAAAGAGTGAATAGAATTGAGGCAGATCTGGATCCCTGTATTACACTGGCAGATATTGTGTGTAGCCTCGAACATATGTTCACCGATCCGAACTTTAAATGATCTAAAACTTATAAATTACATTGATCAGGTGATCATTGAAAAGATGAATGTATTTTAGTTTATAAATAAATTAATCCAGATGTCCATACAGTAAATCGATGTTACAGTCATATCTAACATATTTATAATTGCATGACTTGTAGAGTAGCTCCTTCTGAAGGTCATTTGTGAGTCGGGAAGAAGAGCTTTACTGAATGAATTCTATAATTTCCATGGTGAAAATTTTTTTATCTTGTTGTTAATTGATTTAATTGTTTTTTGCAGATCATTTTCTGTAAGGAATGACAATGAATAATGTTGGTCGATGAAGTTAGATGAACTGTATTTGGCCCGTAAAATTGAATTTAGGTTAGGGTAGGTGGCGGAGCAGTCATCCTAATGTTGTTAAATCAGGTTTTCCATAGCTTTTTTAGGTGTGATTTTTTTATTTGGTTCCTGATCATGATATTAAGACAGTTGATCTGCGATTTAATAATGCCAATGTCGGGTGAATTTCTTCTGGTTGCACGATAAAGTTGTCTTCTAAAGTTGTTTGATGATATCAAGGATCCTTTGTGGCAGGGGAGTCATGATATTTAAGTTAATGATTAAGATAGGTATCATTCTGGTCTCAATGTTCGCTAAGATCAAAGTGTAGTATCTTTTTGAATAAAAAATTTTTAAAGATGATTTCACAATATCCACATATGTGAATTTGCCATGCAATATTCTAAAGTGTTAGATAAAGTCCATCTTTTACAAATATCATCAAGTTCAGCTTCAACACCGGTCTTTTATAAATTGCACTATGAGCTACATCGCAAAGAGCTTCACAGCTATGTAATAATATGGTCTAACGATTGTTCGATAACATCAACGATATATATAATCTTTAAACATTATCATACTTTAAGAAAACAAAAAATAGTGCACAGACAAATCTTATAACATTTTCACCCTTATTATATATATTTTTTTTGACCTAACATATCTTATTTCTTAAAATTTATCTTAGAGATTTCAACCAAAAAAAAAATTTAAAAAAACGAAGGATAAAAAGATAAACCACCCTTGTATTATATTTTTAAGACCGGTTCTTATGAAATGGTTTTTAAAAATATAGGAAATCTTTTAAAGGAAAAAAAAGCAATTTAAAAAAACATTGTTTTCATTTATTTTTTTCTGAAAAGCATACTCACAAATATATGATATCCTTTTCATACCAAAGGGCAGAACAAAAGCGATAATTCCCTATGAATTCGATTTTGTCCTACATTGTGAAAATTAAATAAGAATAGGATGATGTTTGGTAGTGGTTGATAAATTATAATGTACGCATGTGCTAATTTAGTAATAAAACAAAAATTAAGGGTTGATGAATAAATTTTATATTGCGCACTGTGATGCTAAAAGTTTTCGTTTTCATGAGCAACCAATCAAATTGTCTTATTATTCGTCCTTTTTTTATGTAATTTATTACAATGGCGGTCATTGTTCTAATTTGATAAAGGAAATTTATTTCCCTTTATTTATTTGCTCATTTAATTGAATTTGTCTTTTTTAACCCTAACAATTTTTAAAAGATGTCCGTCCACATTATACATAATGCAGTTGTATAGTAATATGGTAATCAATCGTATGCTATAACAAACTGTGATTGGATTTTTAAAAAATGTCTATTCAAAGATAGCTAAATATTAAGGGCAGTTCTTATTTCTAATTTGACAAAGAAAACTAAAGTCGAGATTTATGTCAACTTGGTTTGGAATAATACTAAATAGAAAATTTAAGCACAATTCTCACATTGGTATCGGGAATTCATAAATTCACGAAACTATGCTATCTATTTAAACATATGGCGGGACATTTAAAGAATACATAAATTAACATGTGTTTAACTTCATAAGTAGTTATTGTTTCCGTTTTTGTACTCCCGATACGTGTGTTTTCAACATATCGCATATTTATTTCATCTTGGATTTGAAATAGAAAATAAAAGTACAATTATCACATTGGTATCCGGAATTGATAAATTAATGATTGTACTCTCCATTTAAGCATACATAAGTTTTCAAAGGCGGGAAATTTAAATAAAGCACATGTTTTCATATACGAAAAACACAAAAGTAGTAACATATTTTGTACATTTAACACGAGTTTAACCACATAAGTATTGTTTTAGTTTATCTACTTCTAGATTCGAGTGCATTCAAATTATCGCATATTTCATCTGGGTTTGGGCTAAATAGAATATGAAAGCACAATTCTCACAGTGGTATCACGAATCCATAAATTCTTAAACCTATTTAAACATAGATAAAAACCTAATGCATGTTCATTTAAAAGTTGAACTTTACACCACATGTGCAACTGAGTTGTATCATCCTACCAGGAATATATAAAAATGTTTATGGAGTGCTTTTAATCTATTCTTACACGATAATTAATTAAGTTAATCACAGAGTTTAGTAAATAAATATTAGCTTATTGTCTGTTATGTGCGAGTGTATATACCTACCAGTTCCAATATATAACACAATTTTAGTATTTATTATTATATTAACATTGAAAAATCATTAAGTAGAAAATAAAAATGATTATGCAAATTTCAAGTAACTTAAATGTGATCTTCAGTAATTGTGTATTTCTTTATGTGCAATAGCACAAAAGTCAATAATTTTTTATTTAAAAGTACACATTATTTGTGTTTATTGTACAAGTACTGGTATATATTAAGTACATTGTTTAAGAACTGTTTTCCTAAGTACAATGTTTGGAGTGCCATTTTTTCATCTTCAGGCTTTAATAATATTTAAAAAAAAAAAAAAATCTCGATTTTGTAACATATTAAATTGTCGGTTGTATAATTTCTACAAGGTAAAGCATATTGATCACTTAGCCCCGAGTATTTCATACTTTAATAAAATACAGAATTAATAAACATTGATACATTCATAGTCGTATTAATGATCATCGATCACGCACTTTTTTTTTTTGCAATAACATCTAAATGATAATTTTAAAATAAATATTATAAAATAATATAATAATATTATCTTTGTACAGCGATCTTGCTGGCAATTTTGCTGGCGTACACGTAGTTGTATGGTACTCGTATAGTCTGTCTATAAGACAGGATAGAATGAGTAAAATGATCAATCAATAAAATTCAATTTTTGTATGCAAAAACTATAATTTTACTTTTCTCTGGAGAATGTGACTTGGGTTTCTAAGTGATTCGACTTTAAGATATATTTGAAATAAAATTTAAATAAAATGTTTCACGTTCAAATAGCAGGCTGTTACAAGGCAATTGTACTCTCGGGTAATGTATTTATTTATTTATTCCATGTAAATGAGACATTATTTATTACATTTGTAAGTGAATTATACGAGTTGTGAGACAAAATAGTAGAGTTAATTATACATGTTAATATATATGGTAGGCAAACCCACATAATAGACTGACTATATTCACGAATATTCAATTATGAAATAGATATTATGGCTATAACCATAACATGTAACCATGGAAGAATTGTATTAATACGTTTAAATATATAATTTATGTAATAAACCATTGGACCATCATTATCAGCAGCAGCAGCATACTAGCCAAATTGCATTAATACCATATGCTTTCCCAACATCATTATAGCTACTAATTCACACCCAAAAAAAAACTGGTAATCGATTCTCGCTTGCACTTCACATGTAATGAATCCTGTAAAATCAATTAAAACCTCGACAGTGTATACCTTATAAGTAGGCCAGTAAATTAATCAAAATTAGAGGTAGTTAATTTATTGCAGTCCTTTGTGTGAATGAGGTCATTGTCACACTCCATAAATTTCTAGAATAGTCTACATCATAACGCAATCAATACTATCGAATGCCTGCTTAAAGTCGACAAATAACGATATATGTCAGCAATAATGGCATGTAATCGACGTTGACAGATGGTGTGAATGTCGAGTTTGTCGTCTGGTTTAAAAAACCATGCCTTGAACGAACTAGGTAGCTGAGGATTTATGCACCAATTTACAGAAATATTAAAATGTATAACCGGAGACTTATATAGTTTAAATCATATATATATATAAATATATAAATATATATATATAAATTAGATCCAAAATTGCAATAAATTCCAATTCCAACATTTCGTGATGTAACGGCGTCGACTGTCTTACCGCTATTTATTAGATTCCATGTGCCATCACTAATCCATTCATTACCAAATTGCATGTTAGCTGTTACCTGACCGTCGAATCATTTAGAAGTTTAGCAAATGGTAGTTCTATATTGTCTATTTATGTACACTTTATGTACACAGTGCGGGATGCATATAAACAGCTGCATAGAATAATGATGTTAGATGTAATTTCTTAATTAAGATACCCTCTGTAGTATTGATCATGTAAAAACTAATACGAATGTGCATTGCCCTCACATGAAGATAATTTAGTATAAACAGCTTTCTTTTATCATTAAAAATCAATTTATTACAGTTACAATATTAATAACGTGTGTCTGTACTAATTCACGTGTGGGTCTGTTAGCAGAGAAATGCATGAGTCTTAAAAGAGCAATTAAAAGATTTTTCTATGGACAATGTTTTCTAACACTATATACAATAGTATTATGTAGGCGTTTATAAAACACAGATAAAGATTAACGATGTGTTTAACATAAAATTAATTAAAAGAACAAGTGTTTTAGTGAAACATGATTCTTGTGAATAATACTTAGTGTATGATTAATACATGAGATATTGTTTTCTTCTTGCCAATTCTAAATTTCCTGTATAATCCATAGAAACTGGTTGGTCAATTCCCTATAATAATCCAATATGAAATAACTATATTATTGTATGTACGTACAATCTAAATGCGAATATTTCATTTAATTTAAATATTTATCAAGGCAATGCAGTTAAACCGTAGATTTGGGATACAAGTACGAGTACTTATTATTATTAACTTTGAATTGATACCCACATATTACGCTTCGTCAGTTTATTTTATTTTTATTTCGCGGTTAATCAAAAATTTAAATATTACAATAATTTTCCCATATTAAAAAAAACCTATATTATCATCATATATTATTAACATCATCTTGCGGTTGAGGAGCGTAAAATATTTGAATTTAAATTAATATTTTTTTAAATTTTTTACTTTTTGTTTTTTATTATTTAAAAAAAAAATTCTCTACACCACAAAAATTTATTATTTCATTATTCTGTCTACCTTCAAGTTTATCTGTGGAATAAATTTATAGCTTATTTTTGAATCATAAAAATGTACAGATTTATGTTTTGTATATATGCGAATGTGAAAAAAGTGCTCAAGTAATAATGTCAACACTATAATAATAACATACAGGCACTATACGTTTAGTAAGGTTGAGTTGATGCAATGATTTTGATTACAATTATAAGTATTTCGGCACTCACAACACTATGACTTTCTAAAGTTATAAATCGTGTGTCTACCACTATATACATCACTATATTTCATAATTTTGTTCCCTATTACTTGAATTTCTTAAATTTATCAAAAACATCCTGAAAATCATTTGATCATTCGATCAAAAATCTTATTGTAAACTGCAATTTAAGATGAAATTTTTTTAAATCAGTGTAATTAGTTTATTAAATGGTTGACTAAGCAGATACGTGAAGATACAGTAAACCATTAACATTTACACATGCGCCAAGAAAATCTCAAATTATTCATATATTGGTTCTAGTCCGTGATGTGAAATGTAAACCTCCTGTTAATACAATAAAGAGATTTTGAATATTTTGAAAATATATACTGAACTGATGATTTATTTGATCAAAGATCCGACTTCATTCTAATTTATAATTGCATTAAACTTAAATTTGTCCAAATAATAGATGTGTTTATTCGTATATATTCACATAGTAATTTGAATTTAAAATGAAACGTCTGTTTTATTTTTTTTTTGTTGTGTTGAATATTCACCAAATTTTAATACTTGTATTAAAAAAAATTAAGTTAAAAAGCGATTGAAAATTAAAAAACAAACCAAAAAACAAAAAAAAACATATGCCATTCAATGCAAAATATGGTAAAAAAAGAGAAGAAAAACATTTGCAAAATTTATATTTTGTTTTTGCAACATTTAATGGGATAACTGATACTCGTATATACAAAGAGTCACATTAAAAAAGAGGAACATTATTTTTAATTCTTAACTATAATCATAACATTTTTTTTTTCTGCATGTATATTATTAAAGTTTATAATATACAAGCCCATATAATGCAGTTTTTATTGTATATTATTTAATCTATACCAGAGCACCACATACATTTGAATTGGCTAATTTGTTTTAGGCTTTAGGGATCCCAAACCAAGAATCTACTTAATAGCAGTCCCCATTACCAGACAATATTTTTTCGGTTAATTTCTTTTTTTGTAGCAGCAGCAGCAGATAAAAACATTGAATGTTATTTTTTCTTCTCAACAGACCCAGACCCCAGAGTATAATTTTTGATCATGACATCATCTAAAATAATGTAGACATTACCATTTAAACACCGTATGTTATAATAAATAAATATTGACTTTTAATGCAAATACATTTTATGGTTATTACATCGACTAAATATATTTATTTAATGACTTAATTATTATCTAAATATTTTTTTTCAAAACATACAACTTAGTAATTAATTGATTCAGAGTGGTGGTGGTTATTATTGATATATACTTGGCATATGTTACAATGCAATTGATATTATTTTCCATGTACATGTCATTAGAGGGTATCTGAAAGAATATTCTAGCTTAAATCTAGACATAATGAAAATCAGTGCAACTTGACGACTGTGCCGTCAACACCAAAACAATAGCCTAGGCTATTATTGCTGACTGAACATAAAATTGGTAATATAACTTGTGGGCAAGACATAGAAATAAGTTCGGGTACAGGTTTCCCATGGTATTAGTTAGGATGAGAATTGCACAAAGAGTTGGGTTACTGACTCAGAACACCACCGGAAATTAAGCAAAAACCATATAGAAAAAACTAGAGGGAAAGAAAATAATTATTTATTATTCTAAAAATATGGAATATGAGTGCACCTTTGATAAAGAATTCCAGAGGTGAACTACTCTCCCAATTGGATCTTCGGCTGGGAAGTATTAAAAGTGAAGTCAATTCAAAATTTGAGTGTAGGTAATTGGAACATTGAGTCTATAACTAGACGCAGTACCGATCTTGCAGAGTTGTTAAGAAGAAGAAATATCGAAGTAGCTTGCATATATGAAACTAAGTGGGGCTAAATATTTAGTTGACAGAAAAATATTGAACAAAGGTTTGTATGTGTAGATAGAATAAACGATTGCATAATGTCTTTAGATATATAATTATAGACAATCAACCAATCATGAACATTATGTGTGTATGTATATGTTCCTCAAACAGGATCCAATGATTTGACAAAGGTGGAATTGTTTGAACGTCTGGAGTCGGTTTTACATGATCTCCAATTTACTGAAACCAACTTACTTCGCAGCACATATTGCAATATTAAAAGAAACATTTATAATCAAACGGCGAAATGACATTGGAAATCAAGATTATTGGTAGCCTTTGTCCAATATAGAGCCACAAATCATCTATATGAACTGCTGTACAAAGAAATGCTGCAGGAGAGAACATATATGCCGTCGAATCTATAAAAATTGAGAGTGGAAAAGTTTTGAACTGTTGACAGTGAATTAAATAATAAGTAAAAACAATACTTGAATCAGCTTCTGAACAACGAATATTCTCATCAGCAAATTTCTAAATCAAATCCTATTTTAACACCTGCCAATGCAGTTACTTCACTGAAAGTCGAAAATGGTGTATAAAGGATGAAACAAAATAAGGCAATTTATCTAGACCAGCATCTCAATTGATCTTTGGAAATATCTAGATGACTTTGGGTATCAAACTAAAGCTAAGGGATGCCAAGTTCATGAAAACAAAGCTATATCTTACCATTTTATAAAAATAATGGAAATTTGCATAATTGCTTTAACTACAGGAAAGAATCAAACTTACTTCACACACATTAAAGAAACCGGAAAGAGTTTTGGACACAAGTGGCGATTATCAGTGTCTGGCGTTTTATGTAATCGAAAAATGACACTTATGGAGAATTGGATTAAGAAGTAGGAGGGCCGACCCTGAATAAGGAACAGGACAAGAAAGAAGGAGAAGAAGAATTAGATGAAGAAGATTAAAATGATTCTACATTTATAATTTCACGAACGCAACAAATTAAAAATATTTTTAAAGTATACCTGCTTTCACAGCACCTTAGTATGATTGTGCAGAGTTAATTTACTTATTCTAGTGCAAAATAAAAATATTTATTTGAAATAAGGGATGTTTGATAGTAAAACATTATTGTATGCATTTGACAAAATTGTATCTAAAAAACACAATTATATTCCTCCACAATTGATATGTCAGATAATCCGCCAAAGAAGGTTCTTCCCTTTCCATAAAATTAATTTATATTTATGATGAATGCATATATAGCAACCCCTATAATTTTGCATATACAATTTTGCTTTTTCTTTTTAATATCACAAATATGTAACGTTTATAACAAATAAAAAAAAGAACCAAAATAGGGACGACTATTATTTTTTTCCATTTTTTAGTTTCTTTAAAAAAATATAGCAATTACTACTAGAACCTTAGATGAATCCAATAAACAGGTAACCAAAAGGGATTTTTGAAAAGGGCCAAATAACACCTGCATTTTCTTTATTTATTATTAACAATATATTTTGTATTATGAGCAAATTTATGTAATTTATTATAATGCATATATGGCGATGCAATGGATGCAGAACTAAAAAAACCTTTGAACAAAAATAACCTTCTTGTAACAACAAGTTATATTATAAGGTTACGAGCAATTGCATGCAGTTTTGTACCATTTAACAAATGCCAAATAAAAATATGTAGAACCAAATGTCAAATTAACACAAAGAAGATTGAAAAACAGGGAACAAAAATGTCAAATGATTGTGACTCTAAATTTGTTATTACACAACTTTTAATATTATTTTCGTTTATAAAAACCGAAAATGTAATGAGATATGTCAACTTTCCCTAATCAAAAAATTTTAAGACATAAATATAAGGCATACAAATTTAAATAAATTAACAAGTAGGTAAGGGATGAAGGTACACGCAACGTTGGTAAAAGGGATTACAATTTTTTTTTAAAATATAGTAGTCGATCTATCAGGTGGTGCACTCAGTCTCGCATATATCAAAATATAATCAGTGTATTCAAGACGAAAATAAGTTACCACTGAATACTCTTCTAAAAAAGTATTATTGTTTCAAAATCAAAAGTAATGAGGAATGGTTCGTCTATAAAATACAAGAAAGGGGGGGTTCGAAATGCTAAGTGGGATGTAGCACTGTATGCGTATTCTGGTGGAAGACAATATTGTTTAAGGATTAGTGGTGTTTTGAAGTGACATGAAGATGCACGCTATTTGCATTTTTAGGCCCTGGTAACGCAGTCTATTGTATTTGATTCCGTTCACGTAACGCCAAGAAATAAACAGAAAAAGAAAAATTACACAGAAGTGCTTATAATTGAAAAAAAAGTTGATTTAAGCATGTCCGTCCGTCCGTCCGTCCGTCTGTCTGTGCGCACCATAACTTGAACATGCTTCGATATATTGCAATGAAATTTTGCTCGTGTCACTTTTATCTGATTTGTGAGGCTAAGTTCGAAGATGAGAAAAATTGGAGTACTCCTTCAAGTACCTCCCAT
>JANSTX010048885.1:0-11892 GCA_027564355.1 Penthetria funebris | reverse complement strand
ATATACTCGTATTTCTGGATGCTACCAGGTTAGTCACTTATAAATTATAATACATGCTAATCTAAGATAAATTACAACGTAGTAGTCATAACTGCAATTCAGTTACCACCATATTTAGTAAAAAATTTATAATTGCTCATGTAGATTTCAAAAAAAAAATAAAATTAAAGACCATAATATCATAAGGTGACGTCGAAATACTGTTTAATAGAAGGTTAAATATACGATTGCATTTACTAAATAACATTATAAACACTTTCAAACATACATTAGTTGGTGATTATATTTTAAATTAAATGCAATGTGCATTAATGTATGGCTTCAAGTACATACATACTCAAGTATTCTTTAACCGCAAAATTTCACTATAATTCTTATTGTGATTATGTGATTTATGTGGTAACAAATTTAAGAACACTGGCTATAAATTCTTCTTTCTATTTGTCAATGTTTTTTATCAATAATAATATGTAAAAATATATACGTTTTTTGTTCAAGTTCACTATTATTAGAATCACTGATTTAATATTATTAACGTCATCCATCTTCAGTCATTTTAAATTTCGCAATGTGTAATTATATTGTTTCACTTACGACTTAGAACAAAATTTTTAATAAATCTTCTTGTAGTATGGCGTAACTCCATTATACTACGGGTAACCTGAACTACAAGCCTATTCATCAAATGAATAAATTAATTTTTTTCACATTTCCATTTTTTTGGGTCACATTTCACATCACTTTCTAATAAGAAAACTGATTAACACAAATTCAGTATCACTTGGCAGTTTGAATACTTTAGATTGGTGCTGTCAAAATACTATTGTACAATCGCGTAGATTTTATTAAAATACTGTGTAATGTTGACAATAATTTTTCAAACTTACATAAATTAAGTATTTTAAATAAAATTAATAATATAAATATAATAAATTAAAAATAAATATAATTCAGCAAAATTTGTAGCAAATCATTCGTATAGTTTAACTTATGTATCTTCTTACTAGTTTAGTGTAAAAATTTTAAACAACGTAAATTGTAATAATATAATAAATATAAGAGTTTTAAATCAAATTGCTTAAATCTTGGTTTAAATTAAAAGTTGCGAATATTTTAATATATTAAATTATTTTAAACGTATAATTCTTAAGCATTTTAAAATGTTTTCTAATTGAAGTACCCCAAAAGCTTACGTTTACTTTTGATTTATCAAAGTGAACTCAATTATAATTATTTTAATGCGATTTAATGTTAAATGTATATATTAGAAATAACCTATGCATTTTTGTGGTGTACATAATAAAATGTTGATTATAGTAATAATACCAAGAGTTTAGCAAAGTTTTTTTGAATCGAAATTTTATTACGTGATTATGTATTAAACACATAATATTTGTAGAAACTACAAACTTACTATGAAAAATCACAAAAAATTCACGATTAACTGATTTTCAAGTATTCTTTTTATCGATAACTTTCATTATTTGAAATATTCGTTGAGAATCAGCTGGCGACGATATATTTGAAGGATGTAGATCATTTTAAAATGTCGTCACTTTACTTTGATTCCTAAATATGTACGCCATCAAAAAGTTGCCAGTTTATATGTTGTTAATAATAATTAATAATAAAATCAAAGTATGGCAAATCCATATATAATAAAAACAGTTGAAACAAAGAATCAAAATTATCTGTAAAATCAATGCCTGTTTTTTTTTAAAGTGCAGATAAACACTATCTACATATAGATTATTCTAATATAATATAATTAATATATACAGAATCTGTAATCGATTTCTAAGTATCTATCTATTATGAATGTTCTTTCTCGAGGTATTTCAATTTTAAAATTGTATCTTTACTAACCGCATTATATTTGATAATTAATACAATGAACAAAAATAGAAATTTATATTTATCAAAGCATACCTTCCATCCTGCACTACTATTGGAATCTCCTTTATCTTTAAAGTAGGGAACATTTTGTACCATCCATTCGTAAATTTGACTTAAAGTTAATCTATTATCTACAGCTGAACTTATAGCCTGCGTTATTAAATCTGCATATGATAAATTACCCCATGCATTACGACGTGATGAATTTTTTTTTTGTGTTGATACATTTGGTGATGTTAATTGTTGTGAACAATCTAATGAACATATGTAAAAATAAAAATTAATTAATTATTTAAAATTAATTTAAATCTTCTTGATAAAATGTACATTTATTATATATATATACTAATTTTGGCAAGATAATTAAATGTTAGAAATAATAAAACATATATATCTTCCCCAAATGTGTGACCACATTGCCAATTTTTATGATTTTACTAAATACAAAATTCAAACTAAATTAGAAACAATGAATGGCGAATAAAATATCATTAATTTAATGTAAATCTGCACACAATTTCATTAATCAAAATATTTCGATGATTTCAGATCTATCTAAACAACCCCTAAAAATTCTTTTAATGTTCATCCTATAATCAAGATTATCCTATTCGTAATGGGAAAAAAAATGATCGTTTTTTATAATTAGATACTATATTTAATGTTCCATATATAATGATCACATGTGTGACCATAGATCAAATATCATTCAAAACATTAATGAACGGTTTGAAAGTCTTCAACTTCGATTCAAGTAAATTGAGACTAATAATAATTATTTTCAATGTAAATATAAAATATATATTCACTTTAACAAAGCATTAAGTATATTCAGAATTAACATCCAACTCCACCACACAACTGTGGGGTTGCATTACAAACTCGATATTCTTGGGATGAGCGAGATTCGTTGGATGGACAACGGCGAAAGGACTATATTCTCTGGTGAAACCCTTTTTGTCCCGGAAAACCGAGTCACATGGATTACAGTACTGGAGTCGATTTATTGCTAAATGTAATTGATGTATTAAGAGTAGTATTAAATTTGTAACAATAGTTCAGAGTTACACACTTACAGAGCAGGCAACGTCTGATAATAAGAAGGCTTTTTATTGACAACTTTCACACTTCCTTGTTGAGATTAATAAATCGGATATTATCATATGCATGGGTGAGACTAATGCAAAGGTTGGCTTGAACAACATAGGAGTCTGTTATGTGTGATGTAGGTGATATGAACAATAATAGAGAAATTTTTGCGAAAATTTGCAGTATACACAATCTTGTGATTGGTGTTACAAATAAATCCCATACATGGAAACTTACGGAAAATTTCCTTAACATTATTATCCTCTTACAAAAGAAAAACTGGAAATTTTATCCGACCGTAAATTCTCATAATGTTATCCCTTTTTTTTTAATTAATAAAATATACAAAGTTTAATTAACATTTAATTGATCATTAATATGCGAAAGTAAATTTAAGTGCTACCATATTTATTACTTTTTCTAATATTTAGGTAAATTATAAAATAATTATATGACAATATTTTATTCAATCCTAATAAAACATTATCTTGAAAAAGTTATAACTTGTGATTACAAAATAAGTAAATCATTCGTAAATAGTCACAAACAGAACAGGGTAACAGTTAGTAATTTTCCAAATTTGCATTGTCATAATGCCCAAACTCATAATATTTTCGGCATATGGTTGAGACAACTTTAAATATGAAAAAATAACCGTAACAGACATTGATCAGAGTTAACCCAATAAATTTACCCGGAATGATAAGAGATTGAAAATAAATCATATAGTTTTATAGATATTAAGATATTATGCAAAATATCTTTGTATACGACCGATAACCGGAATTGATATGGAATGTTGGATGAAATATCCATAATGTGGATATATTTAACTTATATAGCCGACATTTATGAATTTGACAAAAATTATGAGCAGATTATCGGTGACATGGACTAGCTTAATTAGATGTTAGTAGTCGGTCACTCCATTCCTATTATCATTATACGTATGTTTATACGAATAACAAATTTTAATTTATAAGCAGCACCAAAAAAAAAAAAAAAAAACATATATTTTAATTTGATTGACTTATCGTATACATAAATTCATTATAGTATTTTTCTCAAATTGTTAAATTTAAAATGATAAGCTACAGATATATTTACATAGAATAAAGTGAATAACTCAAATATGTACGATGAAAAAATTAAATAAACTTACTTGAAGCCAATTGTTGATTGCTACATTTATTACTACCAGAATCGTCGGCAGGTTCAATGAAATTTTCTGGTCTTGGTAATGGCCATGTATTTGATCTAGCTCTAATTTGTGGTTCAAATGTCTCTTGTAGATCAGTCATAATATCCATTTGAAGGCCATCATTTGTTAGGCCATCAATCCCTCCTTGAGGTGATGGCCACGGTGAATTAAATGAATCCATTTTAAACTATTCAAATGATATACTTTACAAAATGTTAAAGTGATGTCTCCTTCTTTATATATAACCACTCTTTTAAAATTCGTTTTCGTTTTTAAATAATTTTCAATTTACGAATATAATAAATACTTAATTAGCATCAACACTTATTTTATTATACGATTTATAGAACCAAATTATGGGTTTCAAAAAAAAAAAAACAAAAAAAAAACACACACACACAAAATAAAATAAAATAAATCACAATTTTAAATCACTGTATAATTTCTTTCGTTTTTCTTATGCACTTCCATATAGGAAAATTTTTGTTCTTCTATCAAACTACAATTTATGAAAAGAATTCATTATCATACTTAATTCAATTGATTCTGATGATTAAAAGTAAATTGTGTAAATTATAATATTGACTATTATTGTTTCTAATTCAGAAAGTTAAAAAAAAAAATTACGAGAATTTAAGAATATAAATGATAGTAAACGCGTCTACGGACTTCGTATTTTTAAAAACTTATATGAAACAATTTTTTTTTTTTCTATCTTTTACGGAATTCTTTTTCATTAAAAATCATTAATTTCACATATTTGCATGCGAATAAAATCGGAAAATTTAATTTAAATTAAGAAAACATAAAAAATTAAGACGAATTTAAGAATTTAAAAAAAATGTAATATTATTTAAATATTAAATATTTGAAGAATACGTATCTTTAGACGGATTCTACAGATCGTGCGAATTTTTATTACATTAATTTCAGTTAATGCATTAGAGAGCTATCTTTAACATCAATAATTTCCAATGACTGCATATCAAAAAAATTAAAAATTTTGTCTACACATTCACTTTTAATGTTGCAAAGTTTTTAAATTCTATTATGTTAACTGAAAAATTAAGTGTGTTTTTAATGAAATCATATTGATAAGAGGATCATTACCAATCATTAATAACTATATTTATGTTTTTGTCAACACTAGTTCCGGTAACTCGCTTAATGTTCATAAAAGACTTTGTGGTCTATAGATGGATGTTACTCAATTTAGTTTGACAATATGTTTATTTATGTAATGATTTTCTTAGTTTTTCATAATATTATTCAAATAATTTCACTGCGATTTTAGGTAGATGTTTATTGCATTTTTTTTTTTCTTGTGACCTAATATAACTATATGTTGTTGAAAGTTATTCTTTAGTCCAATATGATAGACACAATTTTCAAATTCTATCAGTTCATGCTATACTTATTGATGTTTAGGATAGCCTGCTATCGATATTTTTGACTTTGACGAGTGAAAATGAAACTTATTCTAATAAATGATCTTTTGCGTCCATAATTACATTTATTTATTTTATTTCTTTCGTACAAATTGATACGTTGTGGATAATGCGACTGGACTGTGATCAGATTAGAAATCGTTGAAGTCATAAGGTACTCACCAAATTGTGCGCATATGACAATAGGTCTATAAGCGTTCAGCAATAGATATTACGAAAAAGAGCTTTGCATTACAATTTTCACAAAGAACCACAGTTTTTGGGCTGCTCTCTGTACCGATTTCAACAATGACATTTTGATGGGTAACAGCTGGAGACAAATAGCAGTTATAACATTTTAATCATAACAAAATGTTTTTTAACATAAGTTGCGTAATAGTGTTATAAATGTTTATAATTAATATAATTATGCATAGTGCATGTGTATGTAACGTGTAATAAATAAATGAATAATTTTTAATATTGACATTGAAATTTTAACTAAAGAAAAAAAAAAAAAAATTTCAATGATGTAATGTATTCTCATATACTACTGTAGTCATATACCACTACAAATTATATGTACATACTGCTAATTTTGCGATCGCGACAGTGTATTTTATAATAAATGAATTTTCCATTTCGTTGGTTATACAAACGGTCGTCGTATTCAAATACACATATAAAATACACTTAAAACGAAAAAATCTCTCTAACAATGTTAATTTTATTCGAAAATGAAAAAAAGCTGCTTCTCTAAGACGCAGTTTAGATCAGAAAAAAGAAAAAATTGCAAATAGATTGTAAAACGTAATGATCTTTCATGAATATTTGCGCTTAAAACACGTGATCTAACCAATACCTACCAATTATAGAAAAAAAAAACAAAAAAAAAGAGACAAAAATCTTTCCATACATTTAGTATTCATATATGTTAATAACTGGTAATAATTTTCCACTGTACGAAGCTCGTGTATGATTAAATTATATCATCGATAGGAACGACCACGCGTACCCATTACCACTAAGTACTGCCACTTTTTAAAATAAATATACACAGGACTGGTTAATAATGTTTTAATAAGACGAAAACAAGATAAATTATAATCGAAATAATAAAAAAAAAAAAAAATTAAAAAATTTAAAGATTAGACGATAGGAAAATTTTAAGTATACTTCACATAGTATAATAATGAGATAATTGGCACATGTTTGAAATTAAAAGATAACCAATTTATGTGTATAAATGTCTATAAAGAAAATTTTTTTTCAAAAAAATATATAAGAATAATCGATATATTTATTCATCGAATGGTCAACGATATATATATATGATATATACATAATATATCCTATGAAAACTTCAATATCCTATTAAGTAGGTTGTAACATCTTATGTCGAATATTCGACAGACACTAAAATATTGTTTAATAAAATCAGATAACTTGGAAAATTCTATCATCAGAAGTTGTAACTGAAGAGATCCCATAGAATTTAACATACTTTTACATTTTTATTACAATATTTACAATATGCAATAACAGTTTATTGACCCATAATTACCGTCAACATTTCACTTCTGGTTTGGTGTATAACATTGAACAAAATCAAGAGCACACATACTATAAACCCTATAAATTTACACATTTTACAAATTGCATCAAGTGCATATATTACTTCTGTGCACAAATACATATGAAATGAACCCACGTTAACTGAAATTACCACTTCAAATATCATCTCTTTTTTAAGAAAAAAAATCTTTGAGTTTAATAATTGGCTTTCCTTGATCCATAGGTGAGTAAATGTTATGGATTGATGATTTCCACATATTACAAGGACATAAAAAAAAAATAACATAGTTTACTCAGTTTACTAAAAGCTTCTAAATAGATACATAATGTTTTCATTACTGCAAATTCTAACGCTTAATCTTGATACAACATATTGGCTATCGATAACATATTGGCGTCGAAGATAAAATTAGAACAACAAAAAAATAAGTATATTTATGGTTGCATCCGCGCTTTCTAGAGTTTCAGATATTAATCTATATCAAATGTATTTTGTTATCATGTGACATAAGAAGAATATAATATTTGTCTATATGCGGTTTTTGGACGCTTAAGTGTCACCATAATGTCAATTTGACAAAATGTAAATTTATTACTGAATCTGTTGAATATTTAGGTAATATTGCTAGTTCATAACACACGATCAATATATATGGAGGCTCCAAGATTTAAGTCACTTACAGTAATATTTAGGACTGATAAATTATCATTATGAAAATTTACCTAATTTATCTGAGGAACTAAATTAACTTTATAAATTGTTTCATAGGTGTATACAACAATTCAATGTAAAAATGTCAAATGGTTTTTTTTTTTTTGTGAAGATCATTAGGTTAATTATAGACAACAATTTATTAGAATTTTTTTTTTGACACGACTAAGTCAATTACTATTACTATAAGTATTTGCTTTAAGTATATTATCGCCGGTTCAAAAGAATTATTTTTCATTATATCAAAAAGATCTTACAATCATTTATGGAAAATCTTTTACAATAGTAACCGATCATTAGGCATTAAAAGAAAAAAAAATTATTCCATAATACAAAAAAAATCAGCTATTATTGCGGCAACAATTTATGTGTTTATTTAATAATTATTGTACAGGTGAGAATTTCGCTGTATTTTTATTTTTTTAGATTGAACTGAAATATAGTTTAGAAATATTAGAAACCAATTAAAAAGAAATCAATTAATGAAAATAAAATGTATTTGAAAATTAAGAGGAAAAATAAATAAAGGAAAGAAATAAAATTCATTTAAGTTCATTAAATTAAAATATTAATTTATTTTAAAAATGTAATTCAAATTCGCATGAAAGATATTTACTCAAAAATTAAAATTATCAGACAAAACTAAACATCAGAAAATATCAATAATTAATAGAAATACAAGAGAAACATATGTTATTACCATCCCGTTTAACATTAATCGGTAATGAAAAAACAATAAATGTTTAGTCCTATAATGATGACAATGATGACACAATTATATTAGTGGCACTAGCCGATCGACCAAAATCAAGATTAACATGTGAATATTGGGGATTGCCATATTTAGATGATGATTTAAGATATAGAAAATACAGACAATGAAATCTACTACTCATATATGTCTAACCTATTGGGTCGAAAATTGAAAAATATGTTCATGCTGCAAAAGTGCCAGAAATTAAATTCATCATTTTTCTGAAAATCAGTTTTTTTATTTAATTAAAATAATTTTTTTTTGCTTGAAATACTAAGTCAATAAATTTAATGACATTTTTTTATTTCTTGAACAAGTTTTTTTTAACAATTTTTTTTTTTTTTCATTGCATTTTTGTTTTTAAAATGCAATAAAATAAAAGGATATTATGTTAATGGACTTAATATGGTTAAGTAGCGATTAGAATTCACGTATATAATTTTTATATGAAAATTAGAAAATTAAGTGATAACACGTGGGCTTATGAGAGGGAAGTGTAAATATAGATGAAAAACAACAATTTTGTACAAATCAGATGATGATATAATGCTTCATGTATATACAATTTTGGTTTTGTTCCATATTATATACAATACTGGCATTTTTATTTGCTTCCTTCATGGAATAGAGCCAACATACCGTTTTGATCATAAATTGCATTCGTATCAGTGAAATAATAGAGGTTCAAATGTTTATATCAAAATATATATGACGATGACTGATATTTATTTTAAAAATTTCTTAGGTCTTCGCGCACTAATAATTAGACGAAGACGTCCTTTCTCTTAAAAAATTCAAATATTTTTTCTAAATGATGTATGGATATGGAGCCACATCATATAATTGCATATGATAGTAATGACGGTATTAATTGTTTATATACGTTAAGTGTAAAACAAAGTGTTCTCAAAATATTTAAAATTTATTGGTCAGATAATGAAAGAAAATTTATACAATTTTGGTTAATAAAATTGCTTAATAATCTGTTGTACAAATCAAAATATTTTAAATCACTTGCCTAAAAGGCTAAAAAGATGATGTTAATGTAGAATTTATTGACTGAAATATCCAAAAATCAAACTAGATAGTTATAGGGATTTATGCACAACTCTATTGAATAATTTAAATGTATAAATGGATAATTATGATTGATTCTATATTTTCAATCTTGTAAATTTCAATTATAAATATTTCAATTTACATTTGATGTTACAGGCGAATTTGAAATGGCGAATTAAAATCGTAATGGCGCCCTTAAATTTAACATCAATTGATGAATGTAGAATTTGAAATTTATGACCAATTTGTAAAATTAAGCATTTCTCGTTATCAATTTATTGTACTTTTAACACTAAATGTGCATAGGTCCTTCAAAATATTAAAGCGAAATGATTCCCGCATCGCTTAAATACTAATATTGATATCATCAAATGGGAAAGTCAATGATATTAAAATAATCTATAAAAATTTACAAAAATTTTGACACATACAAATAAATTTTATTTTTAATTTCATAGTTATACGAGTACGAATATATACTAACTATTATTTAATGTATTTAATAAAATGGAATATATCAATTACTATATTATTAAACTATCAACAATTATATTTTAAACTTTATTATATAGACATTTATGTATGCCACTAACTTGCAATAGAATGCATCATATGGAGCAGTTCATATTTTACTACCAGTTAAATATAACATATATAACAAATATAATATAAACATTATACAGTCTATGATCTTTAGCATAATTAACTCACATTCAATTACATCTGGACAAGTTAATACCCTTTTGTTCTAAGCACTACACTGTACTGATTATATAGATAATAGAATGTGAACCACATCGACCTCGACTATATATCATTATGAAAAAGTTATAGAATAATTTTTTTTCACGCTTTCCCGAAAAATAAGAAAAACTACAGAAATTTAAGTTTACGTAATTAATAAAATTATAATTTCAATTATTTTATTATTTGTAAGGCTACCAGGAACCAAAATTAAATATTCAATAATATAACGAATGTTGATAAAATACGTTTTTTTACTGTTATACAATAGTTGCAAATATGATTGTTGCTTTCCATATCCGATTGGTTCATAAAAATTGTTTTTTCCTGAGTGTAAATATAATTTAATTTTGCTTTTTAAAATATGTTAATTTTGAACTTGTATAAATGTTAGTAAGTTTATTTAATGTTTGTAAAATTGAAAATATAATTTGTGTTCGTAGAATTGCATGTCGATTCTTAAGGATTTCATCGCATTGAGTCTAAGTAAATTTAGTTGTGGTTAGAATTTTGAATATATATACTTTTTACTTAGTCGTTCCTTTATGGATAAAAGAAATATATTCAACGTGTACGTTACAGTATTCAGGAAATTCCAGAAACGACAACATATGGCGATTATGTTGAAATTATTATTTATTTATTTTTTGGAAAACCTTCTACAGATTTATGATCAGGTTTATGATCATTTTGAGAAAGACATTTTATGTGTCATATATACTTCAAAGTCGGTATTTATGGTAATTAATTTATTTTTTTTTTTTGTATTGCACATTTTCTGTGCAATATGCTTTCTTTTTAATCTATGTTTTTATCCTAATCTATTGCTGTGAAACAGTCGACGGCGGCATAATAAACAGTAAAAACTAAGAATACACTAACTCATAATAAACCAATAATAGATTAATAAATATAAAAACTTATTAAAAAAGACGGTAATTGAATGAAAATTTACATTTTCATCTTCATCAGATTAGATCTGACATTTTTCGAAATTTGTCCAATTTTTGGATAAATTTAATTTTTTAAATAATTTAAAATGGTTTTAATTTTTTTTAAAAATCGAATATAATTGGAAAAAAATGAGAACATGTATATAGGTACTGTGATAGACGAAATTTATGGAAATCCTTAAAATCACTTTAAAAATGTAATTGAATTTCATTTTATTTAATTTAATTAATATATTTTATATTTAATTATTTTTTTTACTTTAAAATAAAAAAATCATTGATTGTTGAAATAAGTACGTATTATTTTTTTTCCATTGCAAAATAAGAAATTAAAAGCAACCTAATAAAATTGAAAGTGTTTTCTTCTTAATTAATTAATAAATAATTAATTCAGACATTTAAATAATTTATGTCGGATGTATAGATTGATTAAGTAGTACGAAATAGTTTGTTTTGTGTCAACTATACGTTTAAAATATGCG
>JANSTX010048874.1:0-11893 GCA_027564355.1 Penthetria funebris | reverse complement strand
TTTTGATTTTGTTTTTTAGAAAGAAAAAAAAACATTCAACCTATTTAAAAAAAAAAAAAACATAATTAACAAAAAACATATTTAAACTCTCTGCTGTTCATTCGTCAGTTTCAGTTACTAAAAAACTACGGTTTATTTTTTTTTAAACTGATCTTAGTAACTGACAATTTAATTTAATTAATTATATTTAAATCTAATTATGTATGCATATTTATACCAATAAATTTAATTCGATTATAATCTTTGTTAATCTTTTATAATATTTTCAAGTTTATTATAAATCTTTTGTTTATTAAAATGATGTGAAAAACAAGCTTGAATTGTTAGTTTAGAAAAATTAATCGCATTTTTCGTTTCTATTTTTTTTTTTTTTTTTTTTTAAAAAACCTATAATAATAATAATGTGTAACATTGAAGTATTGAAAGTTAAATAGATTTGCATAAAATTTATAAATAACGTTTATAAGAAATTAAAATCGTCTAGCATATATATACAATTTGTGTATTAAAGTATTTTTGAGTTCACTGAAAGACGTGATCCACCGCACATTTAATGACCGAAATTTTAATGTACGATTATAGTTAAAGCTTCACATTTGTCTGATATGTGCGCTCTATACAATCTTGTGGTGTTTTTGGTGCCTTCTAAAAAAGCAAACTTTTTGGATTTGAAATTCTATCTATCGTAATTCATAAGAATCTTTGAAAATTCATCATCACATGTTTCGAAATTATTGAATGGTTTAATGGCATATAAATTTCCAGCTTTATGAATTCCATTCGGTTTCTAAAGGCGACATTTTTCAAAATCTACATTAATTCCTTTTAAATTCTAAGAAATCAGCAATAAATTGATCCATTATAATTTGATGCATATAATTGTTTTAATTACAAACTGCCTGCATGAAGTCATTTTTTAATGGAAATATTGTCAACGGTCAAATTACAAACTTGAGTTAAATAACATCTTCTGACTGCGTTGCAGATATCTCCACCTCATTTTCTGAAGGAAAAATCAGAAGGCACCACTGAGGGTTACGCGGATTTAATTTTTTTTTCCTTGTTGTGTAAATATTAAAAAATTACTCAATAATTAATTATTCGTCCAACTAATTTTTATATTTTAAACGAGAATAATTACCATTATCAACTATTTCTTTCCATCACAATTCTAATCTGTCATTTGTTTTCATACGCGTCTCTGTTTAGTTTTGATTCAAATAATTTGATTAAAATTAGAAATAATGCTAATTTTTTTTTTTTTTTGAAAATTGTCATTTTTTAAAAATTCGTTCATAATACTCACATAAGACCTTCATCGTATATTTCTTATTAATAACCTATGATTTTAGGATCATATAAAATTGGTTCCACCTGACCCAAATCAATCATCTTGCCAGTGTTTTTAATTCAGTTTTTTTTTTAACAAATACTGCATCATATTTTTGTGTAACATTTAATAATAACCGATGTCTGATATATTTTTGTGGTGGTAAACCAAAAGAAGTTATGAGAATAACTTAAGATATGAGTACATATATACTTGGATATATAAAATTTTAAAAACAAAATAAAAAATGTTTCTGAATTTGACATGTTCAAAGTAATGGTTTTTCTTAATTTTTTATTAAAGTTTAAGTATTTTCTCAGGTCCATTTTTCTTATATTTTAATATAGCAGTTTTTATTATAACAAAGGTAAACCAATTGGTCATTGTGTTTGAAAATAATAGGAAAAAAATAAAAAAAATAGGAATATAAAAGAATTTACCCCTGGAGTGTGCCTATAGTGTGAGTTGGCTTCTATGTCAATAATTTTTGTTTTAAAAAAGAATGTTTTTTTTTTAAAGTTTTCAATTTTTATTAAACATTTTGCAAAATTCTGAAGGTATTCAATATACCGAATAGCTAACTGATTTGTTTGGGTTTTTAAAATATTCAGACTATATTTGTGTTAAATATTCTGTATTTTTTTTTAAACATATAATTTTCTATTTTTGTTCGATGCTTGGACCTAATTTATGTATTGATTCAAAATTATATAGACGAAATTTTATAATTTAAAAAACAAAAAAAAAACGTTTTCCTTGAGATATGCATACATTATGATAATAAAATGTGAAGGTTGAATATAACGAAATGAAGCTTTAGGGTCCAAAAATCTGAAATAATATATTATCAACCTATGTATCTAATAAATGACTATATAGAGAAAAAATATCAATTTACATAATTTGAAATAGACAAATTTAAAGATTATAAATTTCAGATTCTATTTCTTTTTTTTTTTTCGTTTACCCTAATGTCCTCAACATATAAAATGATGACCTCCTGTACCGTGATATATGATTTGAGTGATTAATAATTCGTTGAAATATTTAACCATTTAGTAGTCCATTTGTTTTAAAAACTATCCTTTGTTGTTTTTTTATTTTCTTTCGGATTTGTTCTTTTTTTTTTGGTTTTTTTTTTTTGTATGAACATCACCACAACTTCTTAAAAAATAAATCAAATTTTTTAATGTTTTTATAGTTACTACAAATTTATTTTAATTTTATAAGATTCATTTCAACGCTACAAAAATTCTTTTGAATTTTTTAAAATATTTCTTTTTAATTTTACAATCGTAAATTATGTATGCAAACACAACAAAGATTGTAGATAAGAATTTTGTATATTATCTGCAATTAATACTTTGTGGATTTATTCATGGTTTAAAAAATAACAAATTGATTGCGATGAGATTTTAATTTTTTTGTTTCGGTTTTCTTTTTTTTAAATATTTTTTATTCAATAAAAAAAAATGAATGGATATTTTAATTATAAATTCTCTAGAAGTTAAATAAATATTGAAAAGTAAGTATTTTAATAATAAACGGTTCATTTTTTAAAAGAAGCGGTATTTTTGTTTTTTTTTTTTTTTTTAAACTGGTCAGGAGTATTGGTGCTTCACTAAATCACTATTTTTTCCTAAAGAAGCACAATGTATCGATTTTCTATCGTAAGTTACAATATATAATATAAATAAATCGTTAGTTAAGCTTGTTCACACATGAAAACATGGTTTCAGTTCAAATGGCACTTAATTTCCTTCCTTTGGAATCAGGAATTATTCACATTGCTTTGAGACATAATGAAATGATTGGTTATATAACTACCAATGTTTCTGCATTATTGCTAACTGGTTGCAATTTTCTGTTAATATCTTTCGCCAAATATAAGGTAATCACTCGAAGGACCCCAAAATTTTACAAAATTGTTCACATGTCATTTCCATGGTCCATTCTCTTTTGCGGTCAGCATAAAAATATCGGGTTTGTATCAATTCAATTATTCGAGTTACAAGCATTGTACGATCCCAAATCATGTTCATTTGTTGACATTATAATATATGCGAGATGGATTACATAAACAGGACCTGAGATGATACTTACATTTTAATTTCAACCGTGAAATACAAGAGATTATAAATACAGGTTTTTATAGATAAGATGGCGAATAAAAAATGCTAAATAAATTTTAATATTTTCTTAATATTTTTGTTTATTAACGTAATTTTATCGGTCATTAATTTTGAAAAGATATATATTTTATTATCTTATGTTAATTGCATGTAAGGTGAGTTGAGTATCAACTTATTTATAAATACATTTTTGGTGCCATTAGCTTAACAAAAAGTTATTTACATTTTGAAGTTATATGCAAATTATTCGCACACAATATTTAATGTCAATTGATTGTTGAAATTAGTATACAAATTTTGTAATTTGATAGCGTCTGTTTATTGTCTGATATTTAAATCTTTAGAAAACCAAAAATTTTCAACAATTTACACTCATAGTAACTAAAAAAAAAAAAAAACGACTTTGAAATATGTCAAAAATGTAAATCACAAGATCGATTATATAATTTTCAGTACGTTTGAGACCACTAATAAACGTAGACCTCTTAATCACAGTTGTATAGAGTGCCTAGAAATTTCGTTTGGCAAACATTCAGATCTCAAACTGTTCCTTATCAACCTATCAAAGATGTAGTTTGATAAATGCTAGTACTTGCAGTCGAATAAATTGCGGAACGTCTAACTCATTCAATTTTAACGTTAGTGTGTATCATAATTCCGCATTAAGTTCATTAATGTTTATCCCTGTTTTGCAATATTTTTTATGCTAAAATTCAGCATCCTTTTCCATGAAATTTGTTATTTGCAGATAATGTTTTAATAAGTATAACTAAATTAATCTGGAAAACGAAATCAATCTATATCACTCAGTTCTTATCCACTTATCGTTATTGAAAAATTTTAATATTTAGAATCACTTATCACTACAAGCGTTAAAATCGATTAGATACGAAGGGGGGAGGATTAAGAAATTGTTACAAAAACAGATCGACTTGACGATCCCACAGTCACATTGAAAACTTTAAAATCTGAAACAAATAGCTCTGAATTTTTTTTTAAAGATACGAAATTCGACATATATTACTATTTTTATCGATGCCTTGTATCCGGTTTAAAATCATATTTTCAACAAAATCAGTATTTTTTTTATATTATTACTTTAGAACTTATATAATAAGATGAATTTATCGTTCGTCTTATTATTTATCTGATCATCTCCTCATTAAATTCCTTATAGCAAAAATTCGTGATATGCTGCTGTTGCCTTTTAAAGAAACATTAAATCTCTAACATCTATAAATGGATATCAAATTTTGTTTCTATTCAATTGTGTGCCAAAAAGAAGAACGTTTCTACTTTTAAATAAATGAATTGGAAACTGTCAAAAAATTTCAAGAAGAACTGATTATTATATAGCTCTATAGTCATACGCAAAACCATAAATAAAAAGAAAATGATTTGAATGATTTAACAAAAATATATAACGTCCATTATATCCATTTTTTAAATTTAAAAAAAAAAAAAAAAAAAGCAATATAAAAAATACCAATTCCAACTAAAGGAATTATTAAACAAAAATAAAAAAATGATGACTTTTTAAAAATTCTCTCATCAAAATTTTTTATCGTTTTTAGTACCCACAACATCTAACCAAGTGAATAGGTCCATTATTCTATTTTGTCTTTTGATCTCGGTATGATTTAAACCTTTTTGTTTTATTTTACCTTCTTCAATTACCTTTGTTGATGATATCGTTTTCGAAAAGGGGAAAATTAAAAATTCCAAAGATATAGCTTTTAAAAAATTGAGTCTAAGGATATAAAAATTATTTACAAAATTCACACTCCTCCTCTTATTTATGTTTTATTTTATCTTCTATATATTGAATTTGAATTCCAAAAATTAATATTCAAAAATTGTATTCACTAAATACCTGTAAATATCATAATTTTACATAATAATTGAGTGTTGCTTTATTGAATTTTAATTTATCAAAAATATTTTAACCATATAGAATTTTTTATATTGAAAAATGGCTTAAATATACGTTCAAATATTTGATAGTTTTTGGAATATATTTAGTTAATTGAACATAGCTATTGATTGAAATCGAAATAATTCTTTCTCAACAGACTTATGATGTCAAATTGGGGTTAGGGATCAAGAGTTGATTTCGATACTCAATTTGCACAGTACACAGATAACTGTTTTAGGCACCACAGATTGAGTCAATAAAACATGGTCATAGTGTGGAATCTGGACACTAGCACAATGTGTTCCCCTCTCCGGGATCATTAAAAAATTCACATTAAACGTATATAATTTTTATGTTTACAAAAATTTATCGTACAACTTAAGTATAAGAACAACCGACTATAACAAACAACATCAATCTACATAATTATCTAAGAAATTAATGTCATGTGTATTTCTTGTTTAAAAAGAAGATCATCTTGATGATGTAGACCTTAAAGTCAGTCATATTTAAATATGACAACAATACTTGTATATAAATAGTAAAAATAAATAAGACAATTTCTTTTTATTATTTATTTTCTTAGAAATAATTACTTAACAAACAACAAATTGTAATTATTTTAAATTTTCTTATGGCTTTTTGTGGCTTGTTATAATATCTTGTTAAAATACATACGGATAATTGTTTGTACAATATAATAAAACAATATAAAAATTAATTTATTTTTTATTTTTAAAAAATTACTCTATCTCTTGTTAATTTATAGATCTGGCAGAAAATAAATATTAAAATATAATCACCTAAAATTCGTAAACACATTTATCAGAATTCTACTGTAGCAATTAATAAATTCAAGTCATTCACATATACTTATATCACTTTATTTACCTTTTAAATCTTTAAGTTTTACTAATTAGTTATGGGAACAATAACCTAACTATAGGTACATTTTGTAAAATATCAAACAGACGTTGAGATAATTAATGGATTGGTGGTGAATTGAGTCGTCGATTAATATTTTTAGATTCTGCAGTCCTATATTTACGTCACCATCGAAAACTCGTACAATTTTAAAGCTCGTTCTGTACCTATAGCAACGGGGTCTCTATATTTTGACTAAAAATAGGACTCTATAATGCCGATAATATATACAGTCATCGATTTGATAACAAATGCATGTAATTTTCTTCTAACATAGTGACAGGTTTTTCCATTAAAATATCAAGAAAATGGTTCTTGAGTTCTTTGGGGCGCTTTTATGTCTTATAAGAGGTTAGCTAAATTTTCATCAAACATGTGGTGGAAATTATGTAATTATACCGATACCAAATCACACAAAATATTTGCCGAACCTTTTGTATCCGTAACTTTACACATCTGTTTCAGCACCACCATAAATTGTCACAAAAACTCTAAATGTTTAAGCTTTTTACAGAATTTATGTTGTGCTAGTGTAAATATTAAATTTTCTGAAGGTCACCAACAAACTGCTGTCATACCCATATCGCCATATATCTTGTGCCAAGATTGAGACATCCTTGGGAATTTTTAAGCAGCATTAACATACAATTATGTTACGTTTACAAATACCTTAACCAGCCGTTTGATATAAATCTCCTTTTTTGTATATAACAACTTTTGAATAGTTTATTATTTATTGTTTCGATCAAATATATAAAAAGGTTTTAATCTTAAGTGCATCTTAAGCGATACTCCTCATTTTGCATAGAAATCCATCATATGTGAACTCAAATAAAACTATAAATTATGATAATTGATACATCTGAATAATTCAATTATAAATTTGCACTATTTAGTTTGTTGGTAAGATCGAGATTTCTTCATGCGGGTTCATTGCCACCAACTGAAATAATTTGTGATCGACGAGAGTGACATCATACATCATTTCATTCGTCCATAAACTTAGAATTTTATTTGTCTTATAAATTTTTGTATATCTTCTAAATATAGGAACCAGAACATTTTATTATCAAAAAAGTATACCTTAATTAGATACTCTTAAGTAAACAGAAATTCATAAGAAAAATTAAATTATAGTAATAATTTAAGGTGTTAGAATAATTAAGAAAAAAAAGACGTTTAAATTGATAGTTAACCAGTTTGATGAGTATGTGCAAAATTATCAAAATAAGAAGATTAATTTTTTAACAAAATTTCAAAAAAACACTAAATATTAATCTCTGTCTGTTTTAAAAATTAAAAACAAAAAAAAATTTAAAAATATATGATTTTTATAAGACAAAATTAAATAGAATTGACAAAAGAAGATGGAAATATTTTCAATAAAATCGCCATTCTTTTGATGTAAATTTTCAATATAATCCTATATTTAATGTGTTAATTATATTTTGAAATGAAAAAAAAAAAGAATTAATTACACTTATTCAATAACTATAATTTAAAAAATAAGAACTACTCTGTATAACTAACTGTATTTTTAAAAAAAAAACAAACATGTTCATTCCAATGATTCAGTAACACGAGTACATTCCGTGCACAATTTGTGTGTCTACAACAATTTACAAGCTATGCAGATGAATTTGCGGCTTATCAACATATGTAAGGTAAAACAACATCCAATGACATCACTCCTATACCTATATTGATTGTCCACACCACGGCAGACGTCAACTTCTAATTCGTAAACATACCTACTGCAATGGAACCAAATGATGAAGATTACGATTTTAGAGTATAATTTTCTATAATCTTTCATTCATCAAGTGCCTATGTGAAGTCTTCTTTTAACCTAAGTAAACTAAGGATGATCAGTAACCAATAAGTGATGTTGAAGATGGCTTAGAACCATAGTACTATGTATGGTAATTTACAACAACATATTGCACGCACAATCGGGAACACTTTGATAATGTTGAATTGTGGATGTAAAACTAAATTTTAAAAAGTCGACATTATACTTACGATGAATAAGTCATTTTTTGGTGAAGGCTACTTGTCGGATCGCTAAGCTTACCATTATAGGTTGTAAGCCTTTCTTTTTGTTGTCCATTAATCCATTTTCGGTGTTATAGTGTGTGCATTTACACTGTTTTTTAAACGTATATTGCTAATATGATTGAGTCATGTTTGATGCATTCTGCTAATGAACTTTCGACGTATCCTATACAAAATTCGTCATGATCTTATTATTGCACATATTATAAAATAATATTTTAATTTTAAAATTTTTTCCGATAATTTTAGTTCTTAAGTATTAGAACATTACAAATGTAAATTTTTGAATAATTTGCATATTAATTAGTCAATAATGGTAAAAATAGTAATCAATCAATTTAGTTAACAAATTAGTAACACCCACTAGCATTCAATATGTTAAGATGCTAAAAACCTCCTTATCTAAATTAATGCATTAATAAATAAAAAGCGGTGCTGGTGCGGCTTTTCTTTTTTGTCTTAAGAATGACAAAATTGAAGTTAAAATAAAAAAAAACATAGAAAACAACCATTAAATCACTCAAAAGCCAAAAACACGATTTATAAAACATTAAAGATATGTTGCTAAACTGTTTTTTTTTTTTTATTATTATTTTTTTTTTTTTTGACTCCTTTTGGTTTATAAGAGGCCATATAAAGTTCTTATAACATAGTCGTAAATCAAATGTAGAGTTATGTTAAGTATTTCGCATTACACAATGGATTAAAACGTATATAGTTTTCTACTTAGTATTTATTTTGCACTATTTAAACATAAGATGTTAGAATAAGAAACATATTATTAACATATGAATACGAAAGGTGAAAAACACTTTTCTTAAAAGCATTTATCATGTAAAAAGCGATAAAAATACAAGTATTTGTTAGGCTCTGTGTAAAATACATTATGAATTGTGGTGCCGAATAGCAGCTCAAACTATATTTAACTTGTCGCGCACTGTACGATCAAAAAGATGATCAGAATATATAGCAATTTTATGACGCGTGATTGTAATAAAAAATATTGGTCTTATAGTGGCTTATTTTGTAAGGCGCATAACGGTGGTGTTATAAACGGCACTCACGGTTGCGCTCAACATTCTTCTGTATTTACTCATCACACAAATCTACCCCAAACTTACAGTCTTGCGTAGTGTATGGCACCAAAGTTGTCTAACAGAAATTTAGAAACCAGATTTCCTGCCCGTTACGACTGAAAACACGAGAACCCTATAAATGAGTATGATACCATTCCGTTAAATCATTTCTGCCACACTTGCGGTGATGTAAGTGAAAAAGAAATGTCGGAAATTTTTCTGTGCAAATGAACCCGTATTTTCTATGCAAAGATATAAACTGCTGGCCTATACTATAAGACTTAGCAGAAAGAAAGGCTAGAAGCCCATTAAAAGTGGTTCAGTTACCGCCCGTTAATAACCAAATATAGCAGTGGACGACAATTATTACTTCTGGCTAACATTTTCCTAATATTTTATACCTATGTTATCCTATGTTATTTATACTTTCATTCAATTTTCGATCAATACATCATTTTTTAAGTCTTTATAATCCCATTTATTCATACTCGCTTCTTCATATGTCTGCGTTCACCAGCTACAGTTAAACTGACTGCAAATATTTATTTATTTATCTAAACATACGAGTACTGAAACCTTCGCTAATGTATAAGAGCCTGACATAATTTACTTTGCTTTGCAACAGTCATTTTAACATTTAACGTTTTTTTTTTTTCGTGTGTTGTTTAAAATTGTGCCTTGTTTTACTTCTTGTTTTTTACGATTGAATTTTAATTAAAGCTTTTAAAAACAATTATGCGATAATAAAATTATATATAAATACGAATAATTCTTAATGATATATTCTTTTCATGAGATGAGTGTTCTTATACTATTTATCTTTTTTTAAAAATCAAAACATCATTTTTATATTTCATTAGTTTATGTTGAAGATCTTACTCAAAAATTTACCTTTTTAAAAATCTTGTTTTTTAAAGTTACAAACATTTGAAAGAAATAGCTTTGATTTTCGGTGGTTGTCACGAACATTGGTTTGTATATAACGAATAAAGAGATTGGTGACACAAAAGTTGCACGCACATCATTATGTGGTCATTCGATGATATTAATCTAATATACTGAAGGTGACTTGAGTTGGCATGAGAACTGGCATGGCATCACTTTACTAAATACAATGAACACGATTGGTTATTACACAGTTACACGATAAAAACACAGTTCAATAATTAGTCGAGTGGCGAACACAATTATACACGCGACAGAGAACTGGTATTCTAAACGCTATGGTATCACTGGTTTAATATGTGAAGTGAAATGAAATTGATGGCTTGATATTGTGATCGATGGTATGGTGGTTCGTTGATGTGTATAATTAAAATATGCCATGAAATTTGCTTTCAATTGTAAGAGTAAAAATAGTTTTCCAACTTGACAAATGTGTTGCCGCATTGTAACTGATAAAATTTTTTGGATTGTTTTTAAAAATTCTTATATATAAAATTGTGTCTGGCTAAAGAAGTTGTAATTTCGAGATTTTCGTTTACTTGCAATATTTTTAAACGACAAATTAATATCGTAGTGCCATCCATGCGATGTTGTGATCATGATCATTATAATGATGATGATGATATTTTGTGTTACATTCGATACTTGTTTTCATTATACAAAAATTTCATTAACCTTTCTCAATATATCTTCAAATATCTTCTAATTAATTTTCAATAAAATATTAAATTAATAACATTTTTTTTTTTTTCCAATTTCAGGTAAGCTTCAAAATTACTAGTTCTTTCTGCGTTTTAAATTTAAAAAAAAAATATTTTTTTTTTGTTACTTTTTAATTGTTAATTAACTAGTAACTTTTTCACATTTACAACAGGTAATTTTCAAATTAGCTTCATTATATACATTTCATGATCGTTAAATTAATTTTTCAATGACGTAAATTATTTCTTTAATTATAACATTTCTCAATAAATAAAATAAATGTTTAATAGTTAATATTATAGTTAAATGTTATTGATCATAAAAATTTGCACATAAATTTGTAAGAGATTCACATGTAACGAATGAAGAGTGTAGTAATTCATGATTGGTGATCTTGTGTGCTTTATACTAATGATGTTAATATTCTATGCTATACTTCCAAATATCGATTACTAAAATCAAAATATAGTCTTAATTGCTGATGACCTTCTAATTAGAAGAGCTGATGGACAAAGGTTAACAAACGAAATATCCCAAATGATATTCTTCTTGTCATCATATCGCATTTGGAAAGAAAAATCTTAACGTGTTTTAAATATTTGTAATTATTGCATTGGGTTAAACAATTAGTTAATTATTTGGTTATTATTTTAACAATGCTGATAATATCAAATGAATGATATGAGATTGAACAGTAACTATTGTCAGTCTTTGCACAATTCTCATTGAAAAACGAAAGAAATATAATTGGCATCGCCAATTATTGTAGGCCCTGGGAATTGTTTAACGGATCACAACATAATATATAAGTATT
>JANSTX010048873.1:0-28669 GCA_027564355.1 Penthetria funebris | reverse complement strand
TTTTCTTTCATTGGAAAAAATAAATGTTTATTCAATTTACCAAAAACACAGTCAGAATTTCAAACACATTGATTGATGCAAAAGAAAATGCAATAATTTGATTAAATTTATTATGAATTTTTCACAAATTTTGCTTAATCTACTCGAAATTATGAATTTTCTACAAATTTACTTGTATTCACAATGCAATGATCCATGGATTTCAGAATGGAAAATGAACTTCACATACATTTTTTTTAGAGCTCGGATATACCCTTAAACGACAAGAGAAACACCCTGATGAAATTGTATTAAAATGAATCGCACTATAGAAAACCGTCAGAAATATAAAGTGGAAGCAAATAAAGTAAAACACATTCAGAAATTAATTTGGCAAAATTTCTGCATTTTTCATTTATACTCTCAACATGTATGAAGAAGTTCAAGCCTGTGTCTTTAATAGACTGAAGAAAAATTAGTTTATTTCATTTTCATGAAAATAATTTTTATTCAATTTATCAAAAACATTGAGTCATAAAATGCAATAATTTTATCATCAAATAATGAATTTCTCACAAATTTATTTAACGGACATTCGAACAAACAGGCGGTAGATTTAACAAACTTTTGTATATTATACATACGACGAAATAACAAACTGAACAAACTGATAAAGAGATGGAATAATATACTAATGAACAAACAGGTGGGTGACCTGATAAAGTGAAAATTGGACATTTAAATAAATTGTTTCTCCCGTTATGACACAACAAATAACCGCTAAATATTTCACTTCTTATATAATCTAACAAATTACGTTCTAAATGTATAATAATTTAAATATAATTTTGTGCCCAAAATCTTGCAAGATAAACACAAATTTCAATAATAATAAATGTTTATTATAAAAAAAATTAAACTCACCGATTATTGTGATGAATAACTTCAAGTAATGAGCTGAATCTTGAAGTATACATTATTTGAGTCCTCAAATAACAGTTTTAATTTCCATGTAAAAAATTCAATATATCTTGAAGTATTAAAGATGAATCCTTAATGTTGATAACTAAATATTGTAAAAACCTGGCTACAGAGAACACAGAATCCATAGAGAATTGGATTGATAGATGTAGATAATTCAGAATACCTGAGCATAGATCAAAATTCGACAGTCATTGTATAATACCAAATGATTGTGATATTATAAATAACCATTTGTACAGTTGAATTAAAGGTTAATGAACTGGACAGAGCTGGCAATAGCAATAAAAAACATAAAAAAGGAACAACATAAATAAAACAACGCAGCAACAATTTTTTAATTAATTTCTTTATTGTATTTTATATTTAAGAAAAAACGAAATACCCAACATACTCATAACTCAAGATTCAAGATCAAAAAACCTTACCAACTCTGCATATTTGTGTTGCCAAATATAATACTACAGCTCATTTGACAAATCCAATTGAAAAAATACGAGTAAAAACATTATCTAAAGATTAACGTTCTGGCTTTCTCAAGGAATATTATTATATGCGTTTCTTAAAATTGGCATATTTCTGACACAATTGGTATTCAATAAGAATGAATTGTAATATATATATATTTTTTTAATAATCCTGTTGTACTATAAGGAATCTCCACTCCTGTTCATTATTAGACAGTTAACTTGATAAATTTTCACGGTTTTAGTATTTAACCTCAAAGGAAATAAAATAAATTTTACGGGAAAATTTAGCAGATGAAATATGATGAAAAGTCAATAAAAATATATGGAGAATTATTTAAATCAATAAAATATATGGAGAATTATTTCCAGTCATTCCGTTAACTAACATTTTCATTAGACTTGTCCTTTAGACAAGAATGACGTTTTAGACAAGTTTGAAACACAAAAAAGGATAAATACAGACCTACAAGCCTAACTAAAAAAAAAAACAATTAATATGTGAATGCAATTAATTGATTGAGAAGACTGACACTCCCGTTCTAATCCAATTAATTACATTCACTAATACAATTCATTTTATAAGATAAAAAAAGTTTTGTGTTCGTAATCTTGCAAGATGAGCACGAATTATATTTTCAATAAATAAAAATACAACTTACAGTGAATTCTGATGAAATAATTTTGTTCATGTGTTTCCATATTATTTTGATGAAATAATTTTGTTCATGTGTTTCCATATTATTTGAAGCTTGAAGGAAGAATATGCTGCAGATGTTGAATATGTTGAAATAATACTAGTATAGGTTAAAATATGAAGTAACAGTTGACAATTGCACACTGAAGTATTAAATTCCATCTTGAATACTTTAACTATTCGTTAATAATTGTGGTTTTCTATAAATGTGAAAAATATTTTATCAATGAAGCGAAATATTTTAAGGCCTTTGAATTTAGATCGTAATTTCTGGGGAAAGATGAGAGTACGAAGCAAATTGACATGTATGAAAATATCAGAAATAGCTATTTTTTTTCCTTTCATGTCTGACATTTTTTTTTTTGAATCGGTCCAATTATATCTCAATCTATTTCACCACAGCTGATAACAAGAATAGGCTTGCAAACGATACTCGCAACACTTTCATCTGCATCTTTACACCAAGTGACGTCAACGATTGACCTCAATCTACAACATCGTTCAGTTCTTCACAAAGTTATCCTTGGCTGAGTGGCTTTAAAGTGTATATTTTGACAGGTCGCTTTATTGTAAGACCAATCAAAGCCCGCTTTCATCAGTTGACAATCTTTCTAATTACCAGTTATATTTAATTATGTACAATTACAATGCAAACTACGTAAGAAATAAAAATTAAATAAGTACTAATAATTAAGTACAAAAATATGTTCAATTGAAAATTCTTCATCCTAAATAATATGTGAATAATCTGTTAAGACATATATTCAATAGTAATTAGTGATAAAATATACCAACTCACTATTACTCCTATTTATCATTTTTGTAATAAGTCATTATGTAATTATATTTTTTGTTGTTTTTTATTTAGCAAATGAGTAATACGTACAAAATTTACGTTATTGACGTTATAACAACATATAGTAGAAAAAAGTGAAATAAGAAGAACATGTTAGTTACACAATAAATAGTTAAAAATTATAAACATAGCCTTGGTTAAATAAAAAAAAAAAAACAGTGAACGTAATAATCATTTACAATAATTGATAAGATAAATAAAATTCAAGGCTTTGAGAAAATCTAAGTCACGAATTATATTCGAATTCAGTCTTACATTAGCGTTTGTTGATTAAGCAATCAAAAGAGTAATACAATAAAATATGGACACTAGTATTAGTGAAAACTGCATTGATGATCAACATAATGAAAATTTAACAAATGATGATGGTATAGAAATATCAGAATATATAAAAGATGCAATAAAAACAGTTGCAATCAATGAAGGATTCAAGAGTGACTACACACTTGACATTGTGCCAGGTTCAAATGTTGGTGACGGATTTGTAGCCTTGATACTGAGAACAACCATAAATGGGTCACGTGAACTTAAAAATGGTGAAATTATAGAAAATGACAAACTACGGCTAATTATAAAATTACCGCCAATAAATGAGGGACGACGAAAATTAAGCGTTCATTGTTTCATTCGCGAAGCATATGTATATAAAGTTATATTGCCAGAATTTGTAAAATTTCAACGTGATCATAACATTATTGAAAATGATATTTTCTCAGCATATCCAAAATGTTACGGCGCCAATTACGATGTCAATATTGATAAATGTTATATCATAATGGAAGATATACGTGAAAGTGGCTTTACAATGCATAGTAAATTTATTACAGTCAATTTACAATATGTTAAAGTATGGGTAAAACATTTAGCAAAATTGCATGCCATCTCCATAGCGATGAAAGATCAATGTCCTGATAAATTTTTAAAGTACAAAGAATTGAAAGATATAATGCTGAACGATACGGTAGACAAATTTATGAAACCAATGTTGACAGCAAGTGCAGTAAGAGCCGTAACAACATTGTCATCCGATGACGAAAATATAAAACAAAAATATAATACATTTAGAGAAAATTTTTACGATGCAATGTTTGAATGTGTAGATGGTAATGCAGCTGAACCATATTCAGTTATAAATCATGGTGACTGCTGGATTAATAATATGATGTTTAAATTGAATGTAAGTATAAAATTTATGTTATGTTAATGACACGACCGCAGTACCCATTCAATGCAATTTTCTTTTGAGACATATTTTTTTTTTGCAATTGAACTAAAATACTATTATTGATGTTAATTTTTTAAATCCATAACATCAAATTCCATGATGTTTATATTGAAAAAAAAATAAAGTTAAAATTTAGAAATCAATCAATACTTGGATTTTGGGCAGATTTTTATCAAAACTTTTGGGCAGATTTTTATCAAAACTTTTGGGCAGATTTTTATCAAATATATGCAAAGGCAACTGAAAACTGCGAAATATACTGATATTGTTCGATTGCATAATGATAAAATAAAGCAGCATGTTGCAGATAATGTGCGAAGTCAAATAAGACATGAATCAAATGGACAAGTGGACAGAGTAAATTAATAAGCTATTAAATAGGTACATCATTCAAAGCCCAGTTAAGAGAAGATCGGAAACATGAAAATCTAAAGATTCTACTGCAAGCCGATGTAAAATCAAATTCGCATTACAACATATTGTATAAAATGGGACAATGCAGCCATAAGACTTGTATTACATTCCATTATTGGTATGGAATATGGTCATCTGATGATATTCCGGATGGGAAGAGACGAATTGATAAACAAGATGAAAACTATGAAATATCGATTACTGGGTATTTTATGTATGACGTATACTAAATATGTCGTATAGAATGTGGTGTTCGTTATGCCAAGTGGGGATATAAATTTCATAGAATATTAAATTTCGTATTTGTAGATCAAATTATTAATCGGTACAATTTATTGTAAGGCTGTAAGACAATTTTTAGTCTAAAGTAAATGATGATAAACAACTATTTCTAGATAAACAAAGTCATCACATGAAATGTGAATAAAGTCTAACACTTTATGATTATACATAAAATTAAATTCGTAAATTTTGCTATCAATAATCCGATATAACTTAAGTGAAAAAAAAATGCGTTAAGTCACTAATATTTGTCACATTTATAAGAACAATCATTATAATTTATATGTAAAGAATGACAATCAATTTTTTTCCCCCAATTGTTTTCTCGTATTCATTCCTAATTTTTTTTTATTGCTAATGAGTCATAATGAATATGAAATTATAGTTTTATAACGAAAAAAAGAAAAATATTATAAACATATACATGGACCAATGTCATTTACAAATAATTGATAAGATAATTATAATTTTAACAATGACATGACAAAATAAATAATCAAATCAAATAAAATCAAGATTACGAAAAAGGTTAAGCAAAATACATAAATACAAATTGAAATCAGTCGTACATTAGTGATTGTTGGTGAAGAAACAAAAAAAATTAACGCAAAAAAAAAAAAAACATGGAAGTTAATAATAGTGAAAATAGTAATCATCAACAAAACGAAAGTTCCACAAATGATTTAGACTTAGAAATATCAGAGTATATCAAAGAAGCAATAAAAGCAGTTGCAATCAATGAAGGATTCCAGAGTGACTACACACTTGATATTGTGCCAGGCTCAAATGTTGGTGACGGTTTTGTAGCACTAATTTTGAAAATAACAATTATTGGAACACGTAAATTTGAAAATGGTGAAATAAAAGAAAACGACCAACTGCGTCTTATTGTAAAGTTACCACCAACAAATGAGACACGTCGTAAATTTGGCATTAAACTTTTCGATCGTGAAGTTCATGTCTATAATGATTTACTACCAGAATTTGAAAAATTTCAACGTGATCGTAATATTAATGAAACTAATATTTTCGCAGCATTTCCAAAATGTTATGGTGCCGATTATGATACTAGTACCGATAATTCTTATATCATTATGGAAGATATCCGTGACAGTGGTTTCATAATGCACAGTAAATTCATACCAGCTAAATTACCATATGTTAAATTATGGGTAGAACATTTAGCAAAATTACATGCTATCTCAATAGCAATGAAAGATCAATGTCCTAATGAATTTAAAAAATATAAAGAATTGAAAGATGTAATGTTGGCAGATATGTTAAACGATTTTATGAAACCAATGTTGAATGCAAGTGCAGAAAGAGCAGCAACAACAATAGCGAACGATAAAGAAATTGTTAAAGAAAAATTTTGTGCATTTAAAACCAATTACAATGAAATACTTTATGCATGCATAGATGGTGATGCCGCTGAACCATACTCAGTTATAAATCATGGTGACTGTTGGATTAATAACATGATGTTTAAATTGAATGTGAGTTTATTGTTATATTTTTATTTCAAAGTCTGCATATTATATATTACCGATTTATTGTAGTATTCAGTCCTTGTACGACTGACTACTATTCACTTAATTGATGTCTGTATGTACTTCATTATACGGTATTTTTGTGGAACATCACAATCCGGTGTTAAGTGAAGGCAACCATTTTCAACCCTGTATTGAATATGATGTTAAACTATATTTGGTAGAGGAAATAAAAGATAATTAGGCTATTGACAGAATATGCCTCCTTTCAAGGCATATTCTTGCATATCTAAATATTTGACATAAATGCCTGGAGACAGTAAAATTCAGGCAACACATTCTCAGATGAGCCCCGAAATTTAAGCGTGCGACCAAACGTAAAATCGACAAAATACAGGTGTGAAAATCAAGCAAGTAGTCTATGAACCATCAAATTGAATGATTGAAATATTTGGCCTTCTGTGATAAAAGACACATTTGTGACTTATTTTCGTTGAATATTACGAGATTTCTTCGTTTCCAATCAGAAATTTAATTTAGATATGTTGAGAACAACACGAATCGAGCGACCCCTTCAGAAAATTTTAAATCCATATTGTGAAATCAAAATGAATACCATAAGAGGCCAGTTTTGATAAAAATGACATTTTTTGGTGACTACTGACACATTAAAATGTAAGCTCAGACCAATCAAACAAGTAACAACATTATAATCAAATCACAAACAATCTTGTTTAATATGATTTATCTATAAGTTTTAATTTTCTTTTCAGAATAACAACGATCCCAAATCTATTTGCCTGTTGGATTGGCAAATCACACGTTATGCATCACCAGTTTTAGATTTAGTCTATTTTATATTCCTCTGCACAGATAAAGAATTTCGAGATGAACATTATGATTCAATCATATTACTATATCATAAATTCGTACAAGAAAATTTAAAACAATTAGGAACAGATGGACATACAGCATTTCCATTACCAGCACTATTAGAACAATTTAAAATATTTGGAAAATTTGGATTGGCCATGGCCTTAATGATTATACCAATGTTATGTACGGAAAATTCCGATTTACCAGATATGGACAAATTGGCGGAAGAATTACTTACTGGTGGGAATCCTGAAGAAAGTAAAGAATTTTTTACAGTTAACAAAAAAGCTGAAGTACAATATGAAAAGAGAATGGGTGATATTATAAGAGACATGGTTAAATTAGGTTATATATAAGTGTGGCATATACGAGTATTCGTATATACGAGTATTCGTATATACGAGTAGCCAAATAAATTGTGCTGAATTTTAAAGATGAAGACAGCAGTATTATTGTAACTATTTAGATATGTATTTAATATTATATTTGCATTTTTATAAAATAAAATAAAAATTAAATTTATTTTATTGATAAATAAAAGAGGTGAATTATTATTGGTGTCTACGATGAAACAACAAATATGCAAGAAAATATTTTGAATGAAACTTTCGTTATTCGATGTATGGTTAATTTAACGAAATTATCAACTGGAATGCATAGTGTCACCGACCCAATATTTTACAATGAATAAATTTGGTTGACAAAATTCTGTTTCGCACCCGGAAAATAGTGGCATATAGTGACCGGTGTGTTGTATTACCTGTATCTTTCACATACTAGCTATTTAACAAAATCTTTTATAAAAGAAACTATCGGCCATTCAATTATTGCCATATTGTCTGAAAATTTATAGTTGCAAACTTATTAGAATTAAAATACTATGGTCATTGATTCGTACCGTACTTATAAAGCTTTGACAGTACTTTGTAGCATTTATTAAATGATGAAATAAACTGTATGAACAACCATGAATTCAACTATATACAATAATTATTATTTTAAATACCAATTATCTTATGTTTCACAACCGATAAAACTAAAAACAAAAACCACATTTTTTAAATTAATTTATTTATTTTTTCAATGTCGTTTCTCAAACAGAAAAACGTACGTAGATCTACATCAACATGACATATTTACAACATCCATAATAAATTCATCCCATTTTTTTTGCCACTTAATGAATGCACCTTTCTTTGCTCTCCGATCCATTGCACTATATTTAATTGAATTCATTGCAAGTTTCTTTAATGTACGTAAATCACTGTGAGCTGATGATATGCCCAAAAATGCCTCATAGAAATCATGTGTTAGAGGTGTTGCTTCCCAAAATGATGGATCATCAGATGAAATAACCATTGGTACATTATTTGCAAAAAAATATGCTGCCGGATGATTACGCATATCATCCACTAATTTTAATACCTACGCACAAAATAAAATTTGTAAGATTTTGACAAATTCTTGAAATTGTCACAATATAAGCGCACTTCACACAACACCATTAAAAAAATTAACTAAATACTATTCTACATTCACTAAATAAGTGATGGATAGCATGTGATATTTGAAATTATTTATTAGTGATTTTAAATGATTTGGTGAGTATGCATAAAGATCTCATGTGTAATTCTGAATTTTTAATTTTAATCACATACTTTTTTAATATATGATAATGATAAATGATTCTAAATAAGTGATGTAAGCAATGGTTTGTGCAATCAAAATATGAATATATAGTGTTACGAGAGGATTATAAATCGCTATTTTTATGAATTGAAAAGCAAACACTACCAAAGATATTCAAATGCATATATGTGTGTTCTTTGAAGTTTCTGTACCGTTTAGAACATATATTAATATTTTGGTGTTATAAAATGATATGCCTCATTTGAAGTAATAATTGTATTATCTACAATAGGCTAAAATGAATATATTCTTTTGTCATATACTCACTCTTGAGCGCCTAAATTGAATGCAATAAAAATTATATTGTAATCATTTGTGTAAAAATAATATACAATGAAATTGCTAAGCCTTGTGCACGTTTCTTCGCCAATTAGTATACACAATAGTGAGATAACAACCTAACAACAGTTTCACTTACAAACATTTCTATGTATGTAAGTATAATACTATAGAATTCAATCTTTAGATTGTTTTTAAACTTATGTTGATTCTATCTAATCTAATCTTTAAGTAATTTAAGATAAAATGATCATACAACAGTAGTGATAAATTGAAATACTTGTATAAATATAGAAATAAGATTCGAAGAAATCTAAACTGAATCATATCTTATCTTATATTAGATAAATTCAATGGGATTTATTTAATGATTATTAAAATTGATTAATAATTATATTTAATAGAAGATCATATAGCCAGTCAGTGTCTATAACCGCCGGTCAATGTCGCAACTTGAAATACTGTGAATTGACTTGTTTTGTAATGATAGTACAGTTTATTGTGTGTCAAAATCATGGTAATGAAGTTTAGTTGCACACAAGACAAATTTATATTATTTGATAACATATTAGATAATTGGCAAATAAAATTATTAATTACACTACACAATTCATGGTCACAGTTATTTTCATACACTGCAATTAATAAAATTATATTAAAATATAAAAAGAAATGTAATTAATTGAATAATATTCGGACAAAGTTGTCAATTATCATCGTTTTATTCAGTTGGTATTTTTTTAATTAATGACATCTATAAATTTTAATTATTAGTTAATTAATAAAGTTTGGCGAACTATTCATGGGATATTATAACCAACAAGACAACATGTAAATTATTTGTTATGGAAAATTATTTGCCGATGAATGTAAAAAACCAAAACAATATAGGCTTCACGTATTATACAAGATATAACCACACAGTCAATAAAAAATTACAAACTAAAAATAAATACAATATTTGGTGTCAGATAAATTCCAAACTGAATAAAATAAAATTGGGAAACTTCAATCCACAGCGATGGCTTATTACACCATGAAAAACAAGCTATTTACATTTGTCAAAAGCAAAATACCATAAGCATAAAGAAAAAAAGCATAATAAAAGATAAAAACTCTTACCTGATTTGATATTGGATTAACTTCAATAGCGATATCTTTGCTCTTAATAATATTTATTAATTCTGGATGTTTAGATAATGCAAAACCATGTCCAATACGATGTGTTCCCAATAAGATTGCGTCAATCTATAAATAAATTGAAAAAAAAAGCTATAAATATTAATAAATAATCATCACAAAATTGACAAATTAAAAGAAGTTGCTGTAAGATAATACTCAGAAAATATACCGATGTGAAACATTAAGAAATAGTAGCCAACTGTAGAGGATTTTCTGAGTTTAATTCTCGAAAATAAAAACAATATTTAATCTAAAAATTATCTATAATATAATTATAATATACATACCAAATTTTCATCTGTGCTTGTTCCAAACCAATTTGTTTCACCAGCATGAAAGAAAAATTTAATATCATCTGATAAATTTAGTAATTCATCTGCATAATCAATGAGAGGACGTCCTAAATCTTCTTGACCAACTAAATCAAATCCAGCCAAAAAATTTGGAAAACGATTATGCATTTCTTTAACAAATATAAGATATTCATTAAATGATGTGTCGGGTACGGCTCTAAGTGGTGCATAAATCAATTTTGATCCAATAAAATCTGGATTTTCTTCCATATATTCATTTAAACTCATTTTATATAATTCAACAACTTGAATTGGTGTATATATTTTGCCATCTAAATCATAAACCTATTGGGCGATGGGTGGGAGGGTATGAAATTAAAATAGAAAATTATTTACTGTTTATGTTATTCAGATAGGTTAATAACGAAAATATGGTGTAATCAGTCCATTTATTAATTTAATACTTTAATACTAGTAAAATAAAATGAAACCATTTTTTTTAAAAAAAAAATCTATCTAAAACAAATTTTGTACATAATTGTGAATTAATACAATTTGACAAATTTTTAAATATTCATCAAAACAATTGTATATCATTTAATTGAAGGTATTTTCTTTAAAATAAAATTCACTTACTTTTGGTAAGATACTACGAAATTCTAAATATTGAACACCATCTTCATACATTTCACGTAATGCCTGTTTATAATAATCCTTCCATACCGGTGCATAAGTTACCATCGGTTCAAATAATATAAACAATGACATAAATTTTGACCATACATCATTTATATCTTTATATGCAATTAATGGTTCATCGGTGTAAAGGGTAAATAATGAACGTATATTTTTATCATAATCAACGTTGCCAATGCGTGCTCTCTCCACGGACACATTAACCCATTCACAATCACCACCATTACCATCGTCCATTAATTTTGGATTATAACGTGAAAATTTAAATGCAATAATTACATTTTCATTACGTTTCATGCATTGCCATAAATGTTCACGATAAGTTATCGACACAATGAAATCAATGCTACACAATGCTGTATCGTGTGCATGTAAAATGCCACCTTTGGGCATTTTTTTTAATATTTTAAATAATTTTGAATTTTTTATCTTATCCATAACTTCGAAAAAATGACGTGATGGTGCAAAATTATACGGGGTTTGAAAACCATCTTGTAATTCCTCTTTTTTAATTGACATAATAATTTCATTGGCTTGTTGTTCCCTGGTCGTTAGTATAACATCACTTTCAAAACTATTTTCAAACTCTGTGCGAATGATACGTTCACGTTCTCTATGATATTTATCAATTGGATCTTGCATAGCATTATTATTATTAGCATTTGCCATCATTTCACTAGAACGATTTTTATAATTATCAAATTGTTTAATAACCGTTTGTCTCTTATCGACTACTTTCGACTGAACACCTATCACTATAATACAAAGTACTAAACATTTCATTAATTCCATTAAAGTATTCATCTTCTTCATTATGGTCTGATATGCTTGTATACAAGTACGAGTATTATGATTATTATTATTTTATAAACAATTTTGATTGGTATCTTATTTAGTGGTCAGCCTTCATACATGTTAAGATAAAAAGTAAATTTTGCTGATATGAGGTCCCTTTGATATATATACGATTAATCAATTGGATATACTTGTATATGACATGTAGTTTGATAGTATCTTACTCGTAATATCAACGATATTAAAACAGTACTCTAGAAAAATAAAACAAAAAATTTTGCTAATTAATATTATGTTCAGAGAATTGAACAAAAGTACAAATTATATAGAGATATATTTCTGTTTATATAAATTTTGAAAATTAATATCGACTGTAAAGGAGTACGGTATCAAAATTTATACAATTATGTGTACGTTTACATTGCAAATGTATTTCAATATTCATGCATAAACAAAAAATATTTTATCTGATACAGAAAGTCGTGTACATAATTTAACTTTTAAATCCTAATATACATAATAAATATTAATTGATAGCTGTAATGATTATAATTACGTTCCAAAGTATTTACGATATTTAGATATTTCGTTCATCTAGAAAACTGTTCAGCAACACAATGAAAGATGTATGTACTGGCGGAGATGATAATAAATTTAATGTGAAAAATCATTCCAAAAGTTATTCAGATATTGAGAGATCGAAGGAATACCAAACAGTTCAACAAAACAAACATGTAGCGCATATTTTCCAGGTTAAGATAATCCAAAGTGTCCAGGTTAAGATAAACCATATAGTCTGGAACAACAAATTAAAAATTTCAGAAGCTTAAAACGACCAAAAAGTGATGATTATGTATAAATTTCCAACGTATATGTTGAAACTATTCTATACCAAGTAGGATAATATATCTAATGTTAAAACAGTGATAAGCGTCTTTCCAAATGCCACTTAACGTAATATGAAGAAGAATACACCTGGTATAAAGAAGTACTAAAAGTGTAAATCAATGTAGTGCTTAAAATGATAATAAAGAATTTAAGCTCAAAATATTCGCTAGGTAAAATCTAACTCATACATGCATCTTGTGATAGCTATATTTGTCACACAAACACAATCGACACTTATCCACATTCGCTTCAACGTTCTAAAAAAAAAATAAGGTAGACAAACATCCAATCAGTATGTCAGACTGAATATTTAAAAAAATATTTCTATCAATAAAATTCAGACTCTGAAAGGACTCTTATACTCAATATAGCACATAAATGACAATATGTAGTGATAAAACAAAACACCAGAGAGAAAATAAACTGGATTAGAATAAATTAAAAAACGACTTTATACAAAATTATTTAAAAATAGTGAAAACCTAGGGGAGTAAGTTATGAAATATCCATAAATTTTAAACAGAAATATATACATTATTTTATAATACAATTTTATAAAAACTTCTGTTGAAATGATAGATACTAATTTAATTTAAAAAAAAATAATTTTCATAAGATGCACAATTAACTTACACACAATACTATGAGTATGACTAGTAATCAAACACTGGGTAATTCTAACAAAATATTACTGAATAGCCATTATATACTTGAGTTCAAAGTTATATAGATTTTTTTGTTTTAATTTAAACTCATAAATATTGCAGTTGTACAATATACAAGTATATAGGTTAATTAATGAGAATTCATCAAAACAGAAAATTATGATGAGCCTACTTATTTAGGTGTCGGTAATGAAGTAATATTAAGAAGACATATAGGCATAAATAATTTCAAGACATTAGGTAATATTGCGAAGCACACACAAGTATTGGCGAATCAACTGCCATATTACTGCTATTACGATAATATGAGTAAATTAAAATGTGATGTCCAGGCAAATCATGAATCTCATCATTTAAACAATACCTATTGTTAACAATTGTTAAATCAAATGTGCAATAGAATAAATTGACATTTGCTTTGCTTTTAGGTTTCACTTTAATTTCAACAAAAAAAAAAAAAAGCAATTGTTCCTATAATGATAAATCAATATCAACAATTATTATAACTTTGAAAGTAAGATAGTTGAAACACTATGATAGTAGTGTTGATATCTAGAGTATAAACTCTCGAGGTTCAAATCAGAATCGAGGTTGTTCGCACTCTATTATCAATATATAAAGGTGAATGAGGTTTAGTCATATTATATATGTCACATCACATATGACACTTCAACAAATATCAGAGCCTGGTCAGATATTTTGAAATTACAACTTAACCGTGTGTGGAGTAATGCAAACGTTCCATACAGAAGGAGTGGATTTTTGTTAGAATATATTTTTTCTCTGTGCATGTGTGGGTGTGAAGTGCAATTAATGCTACTCTCCACTTAACAAATATTGTATTATTAGCTGCACATTTGGATTTATTATATTAATACGATCCATTGTCTTGGCTTAGTATTGATTGTGATAATCAACAAACCTGAATCACCAAATCAGTAGAAAACATAAAAAATATAAATAGAAAACTGGTTAAATTATCAATTGACAAAATTTGAATATTAATGTCGTATATTATGGATAAATTACATTAGATAAACTCAAAATATTTAGTTTACGAGTAAGTTACAATTATAACCAGGAAGCAGGTGAAATGATAATTTTAGCTAAATAACAAACAATTGTCATTAATTAGTATATAATTTGTAATGTATTCACGTGTAAGTCAATGATTGTATTACGTTCACATATAACATTGTAACCATTCAGACACACACTAATTGCGTTCAACTTCATTACAGTTACAGTTGAATAGCTATTGTGAATATGAATGTGGAAAATATCTATTCAATGTCTTGTATGTTTTAATAATGATGATATTCTGAGATGAACTATTCCTCATCTTAACCTGTACATCACATGAGTGTATAGGGATATTACTTTGCCGTTACTAATATGCATATGTAATTTGAAATGTGAACTTAAATAACTATAATTGTAATTTACTAGAAAATATACAATAAATTATAATTATCCAAGCTACCTATAGTTTGTTGGTAAGAGATGGTTTTACAACCAGTCGCCAGACACGACAATAATAACATGTTTTCAGCCATGATCTTATACGTCATTACTGGCATTTATCGCGCGTTCGAGTGACACCGCGCGGAGAAAAAGAAGTGTTGATCAACCTTAATGATGATTGGCCAATTCATTTGTTTCTTGCCATATACAATATAATCTTGAGTGATTCAGAAAAAGATATACAAATAAATACTTTATCAACAGAACCTATGCTGCTTGAATTAATCCCCTTTTCTTTGAATAAACAGAAAAAATAAAAATATAATCATCTTAATTTATTTTTAATAGCAAGAAAAAAACGAAATTTAACTGAAGTGGGCCCGTCCATAAACGTTTACGTTGGATTTCAAATAGTATATTTCTTATTTTTTTTTTGTTGCTTCTGTAACTTCAGCAGTAAATTTTCATTAAAATAAAATAATATTCGTTGTATTCTCATGAATTTTCAATTCATTATGAATTATTAATTTTAGTTCGGATAAGTAAGGAAGGCAAGTTTTTGTAAATGAAAATTAGAAAAAAAAAAAAACAACTGCATATTTTTGCCGTCTTTATATATTAATAAACAAGTAGTAACTGGATATGTTTTACCATATAGTTGAGAGTTCAATGCCACTATCTCATAATATTTCCTGTCCTAAATGAAAATGATAACGATTTCTGTTAAGGGTGACGAATAAGCGGCACGTTTAATAGATAATGATGGTCTTAATGAAGCTGGTATAATTAATTATATATTATCAAATATTAAATCAACATATATATAGAGACTATGCTACATCACAATTAAGTAGTGCGTTAGTTAATTAGTTGCTGTTTAATGTTAATTCTTTGTTAATTTAGAATTAATTGTTCAAAGTATTAGTCTAATCATATACCCTATTAGGTCTAGGACAATAAATTTGAATTACAGAAACGTGTTAGCTTTTCTACCTTGCCAAATATTAAATCATAAAATACATGTAATTCTCGTTTGAAACTCAATAATGTTCAATAAGTTTAGTGTTTTTTTATTCTGGGCGCTTATTACCCATTATGGCTCCTTGATTGTATATTAACTTATAAGCAAAAAAAAAAAGTTATATCCATACTCATATATTCTGTCTATGGAGATAGTACACGTAAAGAAAAAATCGTATTTACAATCCTACTCCACTCGGACGATGAGAAAAAAGGCAAAATGCAAAAAAAACTGAAAATTTATTTTCCAATCTGCACCTTTAAAAATGCGTTTAACTTCACTACGCAGTACGACGTAAAAATGTCAACTCATTTACGTCATTTTTGAATGTGTATAATACCACCAAATGTATTAAAAAGATGAGCTGAGCCTTATCTTTCCGCTAAATTTAATGTTAAATATGCACTTGTAATTGAGGTTTTTCAGACGATACACAATCGTTCTCTTTGAGGTGGTATTATGAGATTATTAATTATCAAAATCCTCCGGAATTTGCTCATTTAACAAAAAAAGGACCTTTGAAAAATGAACAGTAAATAGTAAAATTCACACACAATTGATAGTGAGCAATTAAAGATAAATTGGTGAATAAAATTTAACATGAACAAAGGAGGATAAGGGTTCAAAGTTTTTAAGTAATCAGAAATAATCTATTACCTATCTTATTTATAATATACTCGTATGTCAAACACAAAATGCGAGTACAACAATATAATGAATGAAGTGAAAGAAAAATAAAAATATTTAATATAACGTCTTTTCATACTATGAATAGTCGTCATTGCTTTTAGCTCAACTCATTAATTAAATTCGTATAAATGACTTATAAAATGAACATTTCCATTGTTAATATCTTATATACTGAACAAGTGGAGTAAACGTTACAATGTTATTTTTAAGTACAGTATTTATAAACTCGTACATTGGTAAACATAAAATTTAATTGCTTCAAAAATTGTCATGAAATTTTAACGAGTATTTTCCTTTGCATATACACATCAAGCTTAGCCTTTTAGTTTTTCACTAAAAACAAAATGAAAATACTTTCCTGTACATATACCTCTTGTAAATGCTACATTATTTATGTATACTATAGTGTAAATCTATGACAACTCTTTGCAAGCGACGCCTTAACTTGTACTTTAATTAAAGCACATCAAAACGTAAAAAATTATCTACATTCTTGTATTTACAAGGTTCGTTCCACAAATTGGGTACAAATCAAAAAGGTTAATGACGCAAATCAGATTTAAAATATTAATCATTTCCAGCTAAATATTCCACGCAAGAGCATTTAGGACGTCAACGAATATATGCCCTTTGTTTACGATCTCTGGCCAGTACCTTCACTACATCCCACCATCCCCATCCACAGGTAGTAACCTCCTACTTAACGGTTCTTCTAATATCCTGCGAATCCCATTCAAGTGTGTATTTTATAATATTATCGATCGGTCGCCGCAGTGTACGGGCCGATTCATTTCCACTTTCATTGGTTGAAAATTTTGTTTTCGCTACTACATAATATGCCCGGTCGATACAAATTCTCAATTGATATTGAATTTGACCAGAAAATATTTAGTATGCGCCAGACGCACCTATTGACGAACACTTGAATTTATGACACGATATTATTTGTCACTTTGTCACTAGGTAAGGTTCACAAATGTTCCAAAATTTTATATGTCAGACTAAATTGTGATCTACTAAAGACAGTTGGTAATGTGCTAAGACTAACAAAGTTCAAATCATTGGTATAAATTAAATAAATTGTGACACTATGATTTTCTATTTAGATAAAAAATACAGCCCTTTTGTTTCAATTGCTAGACAGAAATAAAAAAAAGAACTTACGTTATTATCAAAATAAATAAATTGGTAATGAATTGCATTAATGGCTTAATGGATTGGTTTAGCTAAAACAGCTTTTAGAAATTGTTATTATTATGATTGTGTATTTATTTTTTTTGCTGGTCATGTACGAGAAAAAAAACCGGCTATTAAAAAATCATATGTTATGCTGTCAAGGATACATGTATATAATATATATACATATATAAACAAAAAGGGACATTTCACTCTAGCTTTTTAAAAGTATTTTAATGTTTGTTCTAATTTTGATAATTTTTAGGGGTGAATATTTTTCTAATTTACTTTGAAAAGATAGCAAATTAGAGAAACTTTCAAGTACATTAGTACATTATAAATAACAACTAAATCCTAAGATTTTTCAATTGTCAAAGATGAACATATTTCAGGAAAAAATATTAGTAGAGAAATGTTCGCTTGGATAAAATACTTTATTTCGAAATTTTGATTTTGTTGCATGTTTTCGGATAGTATATAATCAGATAAGGATGACATAAAGGATTATTTATTAAATAATAAACACTATATCATTAGCACAAAAATAATCTATTTAATCACTATTAATGTCTGCTAATGTAGAATTATCTGCGCCAATACTGAAGTGCGTTTCAAGTCCCGTATATATAGAAGAGAATGTCACTGTAAAAGTAAGTAATTCAAAAACATTTAAGGCTACGCTCGCATTAAACAAGTATACAACACACAGTCCAACTTCCATTTCAATGGACACTTGATCTAGGAAATGCGAATTCATAAAAATGACTACCTTTTCTCGTGGAACTCAACGTTTGGACAAAAATCGTCCCTCGAGTAGGATATTAATATGCACTAAAATATCAGCATTTACAATGATGCACACAATCAAAATACTGGATATGTGCCAACAATATAACATCAGATTCATAAACAGTTTTTATATAATTTTATATGGTGCTCCAATATCGAACCCATTATGTTTAAATTATCGTTACTAGTATTTGTCAAATTTTTTTGTACCTTTGTAAATGAAAACAAAAATAAATCTGAACTCATATATTTACAAACTTTCGAGTTCAAAGTATAATTGTTCATATTACAATATAATACTATACGTAATTTCATGTACGTTATTCAGGCGAGAATTTAATTGTTGAAATTCAAAGTTATATATACTCGTACGCCCGCATTACAATACTCCTACTACTTTGAATAAGTTTTGATTTTCACAAATACCGACTATACTGTATATGTTTTAATGATTTTACGTTCATTTATAGATAGATAGTTGTAATTGAATGCAACAAGTCTAAATCGGCATTTATTAACAGATAAGCACAAAAACATAATGCTTAGCATGATTATTTTATGCTTAAGGAAATAAATCAATGTGATCATAATTGAAATATTAAAACATAGTGCTGACACTACGACACACATATACTCACTTTAATGTCTAATGTCTATTATACAATAATTTAGAATTATATGTAATTTATTGATATTGTAAAATATGCATCATAAAATGTTGAATGAATTGTGATGATTAACAATAAGATTAAGTTTAATTAAAATTATACAACATATAGAAGGTGTAGTATTGAAATGGTAACATGGACATGGACACCAGTAAAACTTTCATCTGAAAATAATGATCAATAGTTAGAAGGATAACATTGCTGAGAATAGTGCATGACAAATAAGTTAGTTTTTTTTATATTCAGTTTACGTTTTGTCAAATCACCGGGAAACAGTTGAACATATCAACAACGTTCAGAAATTGTGAAAATTTGTTCTTGAACAATTGCAAGCAGATCCATTTTTTTATTATCAAATTTTGTTCAACGATGCAGTTCATTTTCGGTTAAATAGTTATGTCAACAAGTAGAATTGTCGTATTTGGAATATGAATAATCCAAATGAATATCTTGGTGCACCTGAAGAAATACAACCCTAAGAATGGTAACGAAATGCCATTATATCAACAAAAAAAAGCTATGGTGTACACTACAGACTGGTATAATAAAAAATCGTACACCGGTTTTGTTGTATTCAAATGTGAAAATTGGAAGCACCCCACAAAACGAACTTCACTAGAAAAACACAAACGAACTTTGAAATTCTTTCAACTAGAACTGGGATAATTGAATGATGTGTTGGGATAATTGCAAAATGTTTGCCTAGCCGAGTTGCATTTTTGGTAAAACTAAAGAATTTCGTCCATAGAATGAGCAATAAAATTCTTGCATTTGGAAATTTAGGAATCGATCGTTGTTATTTAGATATTTAGATATTTAGATATTTAAATATTTAGATATTTCTTACGTGCTAGTTGACACATTTTTCATTTTTTTCTCTTTTGTCAGTGGTTATTAGCTAAATGAGCATTTAAAAAATATATATATAATAATCCTTTTAAATATGAACGCAATTGTATTAAATAAAATATATCTAATCATATTATACAAAATTGGTTTTTTCCCTTGATAATATAAGAGTGTAATAAAAAGCGAGAATTTATCTGGGAATTAGAAAATTAATCATCGTCACATTTGACGAATGTATATATCAATTTAAATCAATTTATCAATATATTACTTTTTGATAGTTTCAATTAAAAACACAAAACATATATATATGTAAACATATTTTTTGTTCTATGTATTCATTTCAGTCGACCAAGATTAACGATGCCATAATAAAAAAATTCTTTAATTATATCTTTATTAGTTTATAATATACAGTAGCTGATTTATAGAAGGGTTTATGCATTTCACTGATAATTCTGTATATATATAAATATATATATTTAGTTATGTTGGCAATATAGACTCAAAGTCTGAAAGTCTACATTTAGGAAGTTTTCTATATATTAGTACCGTGTGCATTCTCTAGATCCTAATCGGTCACCCTATCACAATTACCAAATCCTGTGATAAATATTTATAATTATTATTGCCAATTTGATAACTAGGATATCTCGCCGACTATTAACGCAAATTTTGAAATCTTTTCAATGATATCACTATTTAATAACTTGTACTATGCCTGCTTGATGACTAAGTATAGTCATAAATCTTAAATAGTGTGTAACCAGTTGTTTCAAAATGAATGCATCAAGTACACAATAATTGAATTATCGATATGGATAAGTAAAAGGAAAACAAAATAAATAAATATAGAAAAAAAAAGAAAAAAGTTAAACATCGTAAATCTTTGGAAAACAGTCAATAGATTAGAAAAGATTAAGTCTCATATTTTTGTATAAATATTAGTACTTCGACTGTGTATATATGAGTTTAAAGTGTGCTCAATAAAATAATATATTTAAAAAGATTTATGACCATTATGATGAAAATTATCAGTCCAATAACTTAATCAAGACTCTATCGGTAGATATGCCATTGTTTATACGAAAATATTATAAAAACGAAAATCATTACAAAAAATTTTAAGCTTGTAGATACGTTTAAAAATTATTTTATTGAAATTTGCACAATATATTGTTAACGAAATGTTTCTGGACCCAATCTTTGCAGGCGACTATCTATCGCGCTAACTACTCAAAGTATCAAAATCGTTTCATGACGAATATTTATAATCCATTTATGTCTATGACTCTTATGATGCAGTAGTTAGTAAAACAGTCTCGAAATGTACCGTTCATTATTAATATAGTAACTTGCCTCCTACACACAAAAAGATTAGTCTAAAAGAAGAAAAAGTACCACATGCATATAATGATTATCCACGATAAACTAATTTGTGATCAAATTTCTGCTGTGTACTATACGTTAAAGCCTTGCTCGAAAACCTGTTTGTGTGAACTACTAGATGATATACGGTTCAATTGAGATCCAATAAGGATACATTTACAAATGTACCTATGAAAAACTATGTATAATTCTACATTGCATATATAATATATCAACGTCAATGTTAATATATTGCATAATACTCGTATGTAGATTGGATTAAATAAAACAGCATTTATTACTTATAAAATTTAATCAATTTTAAATGTAAATATCATAGTTAAATCAGCAAATTAAATGAAATGCCATTAATTTTCGAATAATATGGTGAACCTTAATTAGTAGAGGAGATTACCTATATACGAGTACCTTATACACATTTGTTTTTATTGATATTCACGAAAAAGTTTTGCATATTAAAATTCAATCGATTTTCTATCAATTGATATGCAGATTCTTTAATTAAATTATAGAGGCTTTTATTCAGTGTGTCTGTTGATAGATTTTCTAAATAAACAAATAAAAACACCTAATTTGAATATAAAACTAAATTGAATTTACCTGATAATTGATTCAAAACAATTTAAATTCAGACCTATATTTCATTTATTGTATATGTTAGACTAATTAAATAAATTTTAAAAGAATAAGAATACATACACCACTGTGGTGGTTAAAAACTTTCGCTATGAAAACAATATAACTGAAGAAGAGAACTGAAGAAGAGAACTGCCACAAATCAATTCTCAAAACCACAATAAGCAAATGTTACGTTTTAATTTATAGACTCAATAGAAAGTTAGAAATATGAAATGCACTTAATGAAGAATATATACAACAAAACAACGACTCATATGCTTGACAATCAAGCAGACAAAATTATCAAGCGGAGGTTGACAATTTGTCAGAGAGAGGTTACATCGTTACAAGTATTTTCTCTTCCTTCAGAACATATGTTAAAAAATATTTATTTGCGTGAACTATGCTTGCCATTAGTCATACAGATAATTAACTAATGGTCAGCACATATTGTGGTACTTGGAATGACAGATAATGCAAGGATCAGCAAAGGAAGGATGAATGTTAGTAGACGTCATGGATAGATAAATTAAATATATTAACTGAGGAATAATAATTTCAAAACTAAAACATCAACCAGACATCAAAAATCTCAAATAATAAACGAATTACTATACCTATATTAGTAAATCAATTACAATTTCAATTTTGTCTGATATATCATTGATTCGGTTTATTAAAGTAAATTATAAACAGTTTATGATTACGCGATATCATTCAAATTAGTCTATACACCTATATCAAATAAATATAGTTAGCTTATTCACTGTCTACACCATTTTTGAGACCTACAGTTCCAGCATTCGAATAAAAATATACAATTTTTGATTACGACGAGTACGTTACAAGTCATTCTTATCTTTTTAATTTACTACATTTTTCCTTTGCTGCTTCATAAAATTAAACTATTTTTGCTATACAATTATTATGGTCTTATATTTTTCAAGTACATTTGAATTTTTTATTTAATTGTACATAGAATTTTGTATGGTACAGTAATCGTTCATAATAATATAAAGTTTTCATGAAAATAAATTAAGATTATTTAGCCAAAAAAAAAAAAAAACAAAAAGGATATAATAATAGTTTAATAAATAATTAAAGTTTAAAATTCAAGTGTTTTCTTAAAATATAAAGTAGAGAAAAATTGCAACCCCTCACAAGAAAAGTGAAAAACGCGAAAATGCATTCAATTACAAGTTTATTATTAATAATTTGTGTTTTAATTCTGGAAGTGAATTTGTATCTAACACATTCGCAATCCCAAATTTTCTTTAATTCAGTACCAATAGAAGGTAAAATGATATATGATTAATATAAAAAAAAAAAATAAAAAAAAAATTATTTGTGATCACATCTTATGTCAATAGGGTTGGTGTTTGTATTTTGAGTGTTATTAAACTTAAACATGACACTAATAAGCTACTATGAATATATGAAGTAGCATTAAAACGATCGTTCAATCAGTTTTTAAATTGATATTCTTGTCTTAATATGAATTTTTAAAATAAACTGAATTCGATTAAAGGTGTTCCGAGCCGTATAGTGCAATACGAGTATAAATATAATGCATTAATATCTTAAATGTTGAAAAATATAATTAAATCCATTTTCAATTGATGCATTATTAAACACAAGCAAAGAATTCACTATTAAATAGTCAGAAAATATTACATGCATTTAGAATATCAAGTTGTCAGTAAGTTACGTTATGTACGGTATTTTTTCCCAGAATATTATAACACTGAATAGAAAATTTATAAATGGATGATAACACGACCGGTATTTCAAATTTCATATGAGTAGTAGGTTGTCTATTTTTTAAATGCAAATATTCACTTTTCATTGGCAAAAACAATTGTGTTAATTGAATAAAATAAGTCAATATGCATTTTTCAGTTTAAACCATCGTTAATGAAACCAATCAATAAATCAACAAAAGTTGATTACATACACGATAATATACTGCAAAATTTATGAAAATAAATCCATCCACAAAAAATATGTTTGGCTTCGAAAAGTGCAATCAAATATAATAATTAAACGAAATAACCAATTTCGCAAATAAATACATAATTTGTTGTTTATACAATACTTAAAATTGGAATTGATTTTTGTTGTATTCCCAACATAAATGATGGTATTGACATAAACAATTGAGATTCACGATTACAGAAAACAAATTACGAAAAAAAAAAAAAAAAAACAAAATAAAATAAATTCATAATTTTACAGTCTGTATTGTGACAATTACCAAAGTAACCCCTATTCAACATTTTAGAAGATTTAAAACTATTAAATTACTAGAACAATTTTCAGATTATTATTAAAAGGCGATCAGAAATAGTGGTCGCAAGATCAGTAAAATTTATAAATGTATATGCCAACTTCAATTATTGAAGATATTTTAACATGTACATTTGAATAATTCAGTAGTTTGCTAGATAATTTCAAGCTTCAAACTAATCACAGACACATGTGTGTGATCCCATTATAAATTCACTATAGAATTTGGTCAGTCAATTGAAAACGAAAAAAAAATGTCGAAAGCAAGAGATATTTCAAGAATGTCACAATTTCAAAAATTAAAAAAAAAAAAAAAAAACAATTATGAAAATAATATTATAACAATAATCATTTTGCTCATTCGTTCTAGACCAAGAATACTTCATTACATTTCATATTGCAATGGGTGCTGGTAATTTAAATCGAGAAGATATTATTATTTTACCGGAAGGAAAAAAAATCCCAGAAGATTTATATACACAATTTATGGTAAGAAATACTTTCAATATTTATTATCATATTATGCTTTTATATGTTATATGTGTATTAATCTAATCAATAATTTTCATCAATAACCATTGTAACTACCCCATTAACTTTCCCAATACTTATGCACTTACTAGTAAACAAATTTTTTAGTAACTTGAAATTAATTGTAATTAACATAGATGCCATTGACAGGGTGGCAACGAATCAGAAATTCATCTCTGTTTTGGCCTTACTTCCTAAATGTCACAACTTATTTATCGATATCGGTACTTCTCTTCTATCCCCCGTTTTACACTCCCATAATCACTTCACACACTGACTTTAGTAATCCTTTTTTCCCAATTTTAGTCCCAATTATTAAGCTATCAGTTTTCTTATCTATAAGCTTCCCTTGTATAACGATGAAATATATAAAATAGAAATTCATCAATAATATCTAATAAATTGTGAGTATTAGAGGGCGTAGAGTGAGTATCTATAGTTTTAAGTCTGTTAAACTTGAATTCGCTAAACTTTCTCGGACACATTATTTGCAAATGAATTCTAGCAATTTGCAATAAAAATGAATATAAAAGTAAATTGTTAAGATCGACATGATGGACAAAAAAGTATGTATTATCACAATTCAATTCAGATTTAACTTAAACGTTACTATATATAACAATAATTTAATAGAAACATTATAAAAATAATCTCACATATATGATGATCATATCCATAATACAAGAGAGTATAAGACCACAACATTTATTTATTAGATATGTGAAAATATAAATTCCCATTTGTCACATAAATAAATGTCATAGAAAATATTTAGGCATTGCTTTTTTATTCGCATTGTGTATTGAAAGCTTTGATAAAAAAAAAAGGAAGAAAGTATTCACAGAATAAAAAGGAAAATATGTACTACATTTTTGGAAAACCTTATACACCAAATAAATAACATAATAAAGATTTAGTAAAAAGAAGTTTCCAACTGAGTGACAAATTATGTATCATATGTCAATGGCATAATAACTTCTATAAAATTCTCAATATTATAGTGTACTACGAGTACAACGTATATTTGGTGAGGATGGTTTGGTGAGGATGGTGTGGTGTTGATGGTAATATAGAAGCAGTACTCATTGGAATTGATTGTAACCCAAATAGAATGCCTATAAAATAAGTATATATCATATGAACTTAATATTGTAATAAATTTTGTAGTAAGTATATACTATAAACTTAGATATTGTCTCGCGTAGTTCATATGGGTGAAGAAAATTTATTTTTATACTATTTTTGAATATAAAACGTGATAAGAATATTTCCAAAAAGAAAAAGAAAAATACACATAACATATCAAGATAAAAGAATTTCTTCTCATCATTTATCCGTATATAAATCATATATGAATTTATATTCATATTTCTTCTTTATGTTTGCCATTAAACGACAAGTATCTAAGCATATAAATAAGTGATTGTACTATTATTGTAAAAGACCATAACACTAAATTGAGCCCGTTCCAAAAATATTACAATGTTTTTAGAATATGAATATATTATATGTTTCCTTAATAGTCTCTTTAAACTTGTTGCACCTATTCCTTGTTACTCTCCATTAAGTTTATTATATACGAGTAGGTATTTTATAGATGAATTAACTAATATATGGTACATATAACAGACCGCGTGTATTATATGGGGTAAAGGTTTGCGAAGAGTTTTTTGTATTATATAATACTATATTCATTACATTATGTGCTTACCTTGGTTTATGTTTAATTAAACCAAAAGCTAAAAGGATTTTACAGGCGAATATAAACTGGCGTAAGGTTCTCTATACAGCTAATATATATATATATATACATACATATATATAGGTTTACTATAGCATCGTGTTGTCGTTTTGGAATATTAATCAAATTCATTTAACGTACAATATATGTAATGTACTGAATTGTACGAGATGAAGACCATATAATATATGGGTAAAGTACTTAATGCTATTCCCTATACGATCTCATAAATAATTTTCATTAGATTTTAGACAAAAATGTTCATATTTTAAGTTATGGAATAATATAAGCTTATAGTAAATTGCGACAAAAAAAAAAGAAAAAAGAAAAGAAATAATAGCGAATAATGTAGAATAACATGACATAGAAGAGTAAAGATTTAAAAAAAAATTGGATTTTTTAATCCCTTAAGAAAACCGGGCAATTAATAATTGTAAATCGATATAAATAAGAAGCAGCGCCATAGTCAATTCTAGATACGATCCTAATGATACAGTGACAACGTAAAATAGTCAAAAGTATATAATAAGCAGTATACATGTTTTAGATTATTATTAAGTCAGTTAGCAATTCCAAGCACAAATCATCTCATTAAGTTAGTTCAATGCAAATAACAAAATCTAGTAAAAATACAAACGTCCTAAAATAAGCCTCACCTGATATTATGTTTAAACAAAGTGAAAGTGATAAAGTGATAATTCGTTGATTCAAACCGTTTCAATTGTGATCTTTGATTCAACAAAAAAAATTAATAAATTTTTGCCACTTACACACATAAATAAAAATTATCATACATACAAGTATATCACACATAAACATTCATAAAATATGAAACTATGATTACTAAAACGTCAAACTATTGAAGAACCGATATTAACAAATAATCAGACTAATATAGACATTCTAATACTCTCCCTGACATAACTTCATTAGACTTTGGTTTACAATTGAACAAAATCCTAATTGCATTCATGATAAACTATAATTATGATACAATCTCAACAGTTAATTTTAATAATGTTGTATCTATTTACAACGGGTTCACGTGCATCCAACTATTATTGTTAATAGTTATTTTTTTTTACATTGAAATAAAGTTTTATATAAGAAAAATGCAACGTATAATGCCAACATACAATACATTGTGACAAATTCTTGCACATTTAGTAATAAAATTAATTTATAGCAGTTATTGCAACTGAACGTCTTTGTTAGTGTAGTTATGCGCTGTTAAGTATAATGTAAACATTTAATTGATAAGTTTCTCAAAATCGAATGGGAATGTAAATATGTAATAGGAATACTGATGATAATTGATCACAAAATTGATATAATTCAAAAAGTAAACATAAAATAAACTCACCCGCATAGTATTCCACATGTTGAACAGTATAATTAAAGTTGTACAGTTGATTTAAAATATTATAGTTGATTGAAAGTTGTGTAGTTGATTTAAAATTGTGTAGTTGATTTAAACTTGTGTAGTTGATTTAAGTTTTGTAGTTGATTTAAAGTTGTGTGTTGTTGATTTAAAGTTGTGTGTTGATTTAAAGTTGTGTAGTATGTGTAGAAATGATGAATTCAAATCTATAAAAACAGAAAAAAAAAATTATTAACTTTATTTTGTAGGAGTATAATCATTTTATAGAATACAAACATAATTCAAATCTAAACATTACCATCACTTATATAT
>JANSTX010048872.1:29887-47530 GCA_027564355.1 Penthetria funebris | reverse complement strand
TCTTTAATGTATATTTATATATTATGTTGTGATCTGTTAAACAATTTCCAGGGCCTACAATAATTGGCAACCAATTAGACGTTTCTCTTTTTTTAAAGGAAACACAAAAATTATCTTCCAATATAATCATAACCAGACGGGAAAGATGAATTAAATTTCCTGGCCCATTAATGTTTTGATTAAGTAAAGAAGCAGAACTACTCCAATTAAGCAAAAAGGATTAACATTTTGTTTTTCGTTCAGGAAAAAAATTATTTAAGGTCATGAAAATGGAAAAAAAAAAAAATTTAAATGAAAATAATGCTGAGTTACATCCGCTTCATCAATAAAGTTTATTTCCAGCATAACAAAAAAAAAAGAAAAGAAAATAACACAAAGAATGAAATGTACATAAAAGCTTTTTATCTTAAAATCATAAAAGTAAGCACTTTTATAAGGATTTCATTTAAGGACGAGTAAACAAATGTTTTTCTTATTTTAGCTGAATTTTATATTATTTAATTATTTATATTTTAATTAATGGACCTCTCCTTAAACGTTAAACATGAAATTAAATTCTACATTTTTTTTTATGTGCGTTTATGAAATATCCTGTTTGCATTTAAAAGCTCCGGATCCGGACGTATATCCTTCAATTTATTTATATTAGTCATATTAGTATATATACTCGTATAACTTAACTATATTTCTATTATATAAAATCCATAGTCAATTACGGGAAAGGACTCGCTTTACTATATATATACTCGTATATTATATGCTTTTCTGTGTGTGTCGTATACATAAGTCGTATATTTGTAAGGATATTTTCTTCAAAAATTTTCCCTTCACATCAATTTTGCTTGCTTTTTTTTTAATCTAATCTTGTCATCGCTCACTTAACGCAAAATTACGCTTTTCCTTTGTTATCGCATCAAAATGGTTAGAAATATGCTTTGGGTTGCATTTTTTTTCGTCCTTCCCTTATGGAAACGTTAACTAAGTGGCTTTTCTTTTTCTTTTTTTTTTTTTTTGGTTGGTTGTTATTCTGTTGGTGTATATGGAAACGAGATCAAATAAAGTCCTAGATTATTAAATGAGAGTTCATATTGTCGTATATATTATTGTTATTATTAGTACATAAATTTGGTCGTTATTTTTATTGGCATTAAAAGAAAATTAATCCAATTAAATTGACAAGAGTTTATGCGAAATTGTATTTATTAATGACCGAAACTTATGAGTTAAGGATATTTTCGAAAATATAATTTCCCAATTCATTTATGGATAAATTTTTATTATATTCACTAGTTTGGGTGAATAAGTGTTTTTTTCCCCATAGATAGTGGAAATTTAAAGATTTTTTTAACTATAAAATAGAAAAAATTAAGTAACGAATTGCATCAACGCAATTCATCATTGAAAATAGAAGCATTCTTGACTTATAAGTGATTATCGGAACACTGGTATCATATTTTCCATTTCCACCTTCATTTCCCTTGAATTAGTTTCATCCTAACAATTAATTCACTGATGTCTCCAATATTATTACCAACATCCATTTTTTTATTCTTGATTTTTTTTTTACCAACATTTACGAATACCTTGATTTCTATCTATCTTCATATTGTTTTATTCATATATTAGTTGTATCAACTATACGGTGTAAATATGTTACAACAATATTGGTTGAGCCCACGTAAGCCGTTATTACTATTCTTATAATTCCTTCTAGCTAAAGGACGTCCATGTGAGTCTAAAATCATCACTTGCCTTTTCCTCTAATTAATCTATACGTATCATTCCGACAACATTTATCAATATCTAACTAATTTTTATGATGATTTCTGATAGTCTACAAACAATAATTAAATCAATTAACAATAAGACAACTTAGGGTCCGGATGGTTTCTCTAACAGAGTTATCACAAGATCTTCAAAAAAGTGTATATGGTTCCAATGTGCACTTTTTAATCTCAGATATTTAATAATGCCTATATTCCGCATTCTTGGAAAATAGCTATAGTCATTCCAATACTCAAACCCGGAAAAAATTCCAAACTCGTTGGTAACTATAGGCCTATTTCACTATTATCAGCAATATCCAAAATATATGAAAAATTTTTCACCATGAAAATTATAGAATTCATTAAAAGTAAAGCCCCTTCTTCCCGATTCACAAATGGGCTTCAGAAGGGGATACTCTACAAGTCATGCAATTATAAATATGTTAGATATGACTGTAAAATCGATTTAAAACCGCGAATTAACAATAGCAGCTGCTCTTGACTGCGAGAAGGCCTTCGATACTCTATGGACAGCTGAATTATTTTATAAACTAAAATTCATTCATTTTTTCAACTTTAATACTTTCTTACAAGTAGATCATTTAAAGTTCGGATCGGTGAACATATGTCCGAGCTACACACTATATCTGCCGGTGTGAAACAGAGATCCATATCTGCTTTAATTCTATTCACTCTTTTTATTGCCGACTTGCCAAATTCATTACTTGAAATCAACATTCACTATAATGCAATCATGTCTCATCCCATAACTAAAATCGATGGTATCTTAGTACTCGTATCAAAAGCTGACTTACCTAGTGCAACTACACTCATGAATCTCCACTTAAAAACAATAACTGATTGGATGAGTATCTGGGAATTGAAATTAAATTTAACTAAATGTGAAGCTATGGTAATTAGAGACACAGGTCATCTAACTAGACCTCATGTTAAAACTAGAGCTAGAAACTTTAGAGTTTACATTAATGCACACAGACTATAAAACGTCAACTGCTTAACATATCTTGGAATTAGATTCACAAATACTCTAAAACTCAACAATCACCTAGACAATGTCACATCCAAAGTTTTTCGTTAACTACATGCTATCTCTCCGATCTTAAAGAAAACGAGTAGAGTAGACAAAATAATCAGAATTCTCTGCTACAAACAGCTAATTAGACCTTTAATAACATATCGTGGTCCTCAATATATATATGGAAAAGATTAGAATCCTTGAACGTAAAGTTCTTCGGGTAATAACTGGAGCTCGTAGACCAAGGGGAGAATACAGGCACATCAGCAATCGTCGAATATACCGTGCTGCCGGTATCGAGAGAATTGACCGTATTTTGGTTAAACAGGCTATAAAATTTTTACATAAGATTATTGATTCAGATAACCTAACTATCAGGCATTGCGGAAGAATTTCAACTAGATTTGCTGAATCTGTAAATCAGAGAATCAAACACCCAATTAACTTAATTCGTTTATATGAATCTGGAGGACTGTATAACAACTCAGAAATCTTGACATATTATCATCGACGCTCTGATGAAGATCCACGTTTTGTTTACAATACCGAGCAAAATCACGATTGCTAATATGAAGAATTATAAGTCACCAAGTGTTTGTGAAGAAATTGAAGATAATTCTACAATTATAAGTAGGTGTATCACCATTACATTTAATCAATAAAAAATATATAAGGCCCACATGAGACCTAATCTCCACAACAAAATGGCACCTATCACCTAATTAAGTATAGAGGGCCCACGTGGGCCTTAATCCCTACACTATATTCAGTCTTAACTTAACTTTAACTCTAACTGTTAGCGACATATACTTCATGCCGAAAACGGCATGACGCACCTCGGTAAAACTTCTTCCATCTTTCAATACCTCTATCCTTCACCTCTCTTCCTACTTCAATAGAAACTGGTTTCACCAATCCTTTTGCCCAGTATAAGATCGAATTTATTTTTAATTCCCCCACAGTAAACTCTTCCATCAACTAACCTTTGAACACACTATGATCACTAAGCTTACAATAGGTATATGGGACCGATGCGCTGTGACCTCTAAATACATCATGTAATAAAGGATTTTTGAATTTGATTCCGGTTGACCCGCATTTACTTATTTCTACCACCATAGCATAGCTTTTCCTATAATCCACCATATTTCTACATTCACTATATATACTTGTTTTACCAATCCTATTTTCCAATAGTAGTCCTAATTTAAGTTCCACAAGTCCATGGTTCAGTTCCTGCCTAAAATTTGTAAAAGAAAACACATAGTGGCATAGTAAGCAACAGCAAAGAATCTCAACCTGACAAAGTTAAATTATTCGTTATAATTGAAACAAATTTGATCATTTACTAGAAAATCATTGGCTGTCTGTACTTCAAAAATAGTGTAAAACTCGTGATAATATAATTATAATTCACTGAGTATCACTATTTGAATTTCATTAAACCGACTTTAATGAATTTATTAACCTAAGGATATCTGCATTTAATTGCATAAATGTTATTCAATTATTGGTAATAAAAGTATAGTATGAATTTTAAATTCAACATGCACTTATAATATTCCCATATAATTCTCCCAGTGAATTACAATAAAATTTTTTATCTTTCTTCCAGTTGCGGCTATGAAAAATATTTGCTAATCTGCAAAAACACAAGACTTTAACTCCAACACTTTTAATGGCATTTCCTAACATTTTTATTGTTACTTTAGAAGTTATTATATTATTATCATTATTGTATGTATGTTTGATGGGATGCATTCACCTCGTAAACGTAAAATTTCCTTTTTATTTCACATAAAATTTTTATTTTCATTTTAAAAATGTATATTTTATTTTATGGTATAAAATGAACCATCAGCGAATTTTGTTGACCCAATGTAAAATAATAATTACAAATAAAAATACTTGAATGCATTGCTTTCATAATGATCATCATCTCATCAAGCTGTATGATAATTTGGTAGCACCATCAATGCAATCCTTACCTTTCCATTGAAATCAGCCTCAATCTAATGATCATTTGGTATTATATTTGTTAACGTTTTCTCAGTTCAACTGCACAAATTGCAAAATACGAAATACTAACCAACTGTTTATATCTTATTTGAAATCGGAACTGTTCAAATCTTGTAAAATTCAATACTTATTAGTTATAAGTAACTTGCTACTCATCTATTTGGGATTTAATTCTCTCGAAATGCAAATTAATACTAAACAATCGCAATTTTAAATTTGTCGAAATTATTTCAATCCGAATTCACGATTCACTCACATCAATTCTTTGAGTCAATTCTTCATACAATTCAAAGGCGAATCTTTCTCATCAGAGTTATGTTAGAAATACTGGTGCGTTTTAGTATCATAATGATAGTTGTTGTGCTGAGATCGCTATTATTATGAATAGTATATTCGGGTATTCCCTATAAATACACACTTGAATACAAACGCTCATATAGGGACTGAGAACATGATGTCTAATATGATGAGAAAAGCAGACTATGATGTCACAAACTATAGAAAAGAAAACAGAAAAATTGTCGCATAATAAACATATTCTCATCTCGACCTTTACTAGTAGTCGACCACAACATTCATCACTGAACATGGTTCCGCGTAAATGTGCGTCTTCTCTCTCTACCGCTTCGCTACATATATATGGTTCAATCTGGTTATTTTCCATCCGCATGGAAGATGGCAAATGCCCAGCCTATTCCTAAAAAGGGCTGTAAATCGGATCCTTCCAATTACAGACCTATAGCCATTACTTCAATCTTATCCAAGGTCATGGAAAAAATTATTAACTTCAAGATCATATGTTACTTGGAAACCAATAAAATTATTCATGATCGTCAATACGGTTTTCGATCTAGAAGATCATCAGGTGATATTTTGACCAATCTAACTGAAATTTGGAGTAGTAATTTGCAAATGTTCGGGTGCTTGCACTCGACATATCTAAGGCTTTTGACAGAGTTTGGCATAGGGCACTATTATCGAAAATGGTCTCTTATGGTATTCATCCTGATTTGGAGTTGCGGATTTCCAATTTTCTGAAGGGTCGCTCGATTATGATAGTTATCGATGGCGTCACTTCTGATGGTTTCCAACTTGATGCTGGTGTTCCCCAGGGTTCCGTGTTGTCTCCTACGCACTTTTCAATTTTCATTAATGACTTCTTATCATTAACTGCAATCCCTATTCACAGTTACACTGATAACAGCACTCTGCATCATTCTAACTATTTCGACAAAAGGCCATCCGGTGTCATGGTTGAGTCGCTTCGCGCTGATATGGGCAATTCTCTTTGCGGTAATTTAAATTTAATTTCTGATTGGGGACGGAGAAATCTCGTAATGTTCAAAGCGAATACGACGCAGTTGTGTCTTTTGTTGCATAAATCAAATACTTCGGATCCAAATATTCATTACGATATTAACTGGCTTGTGTGGCCAAGGGTTGTAAGAAATATTTTAATCCTGAATATATTTCCATTATATAAAATATAAAGCATTTATAAGACCTCTAATGAGCACTACTCTCACATATGGACTGGAGCTCCGGCAACCACCCTTGGTTTACTAGACAGAATTCAGAGGCGAGCCCTTCGACTTATAGGTGATGAACAAATCACCGATCATATAGATTCTCTCTTCAGTCTGAAGATGTGTTTCTGAATTTTACGGCCTCCAGACTTTTAAATCAAATGTTCAAAAAATTCCTACGTTCATATCATTCTTACCCATCGTTTTGAGAAAATAAAAAATTATTTTGTGTTATGAACATTAAAGGGTATCCACTCCCTAAAGAACAACTTTAGTATAAAAAATAAAAACTCTGTTCTTAATCAAAAGTTAATTTCATATTACCATAATAAATAATAAACATATAATGAAATAATTTCATTTTATAATTAATTCTCAACTTTTTTCTAATTCTTTCTTGTTTCACTGCGGTCTGATGTTAAGTCAGTAAATCAACTTATTAACGCATTAGAGGAATTGAGTTACTGGTCAGTCCAAATTTTAAGTTGCTCAAAGTCTGGTTTACCGAAGACTGACTACTAGATGACTATCAGTGATTGGTATTAAGGGATGATCACTTACGGTCAATGGCGACGAAACTGATGAAGTAAATGGTGGTGCTGAAATAGATATAAAGTTTCGCATACATAATGCTTAGCAAATGCTTGGTATGCTGAATAGAGTCTGCGGTAGTTACAATATAAATAGTTAATTCCCATAATTATTCGGGTCCATTGTTTATTTGTATTTAAAATAAGTTGTCAAAAATGCTGAATATAAATAGCTGAGCATATTCAGAAGCAAGTTTTTTTTTCTTTATCCTTACAGAATCGTCTTGAATGTTGAGTCAATCTGAAGATCAATTTATTATTAGTATAAATGTCATCAAAAAAAGAATTTAATTAAGTGGTTTCGCATTTCATTATAATCAGTAGATGCTAGTACATATCAATAAGTGAAATATTCTCAATAACGAACGACAACGGTAACGTAGATTCAGTTAATGCTCTACAATACATTTTAATATCACGGACAAATTGTGAGTTTCACAGTTAGGTGCAAAAACTTACTAAGGCATCCTTATACCTTTGCTCATTAGCTTTCAACATTAGTTTTGAAGTTGCCAATTGCCATTAATCGCAATATAAATGCACAATTAAAATACTTTAAATGTACAATTAAATTAATACTTTTGTATTGTCATGATCTGCGTCTAAATCTTCAATAACGGAATCTTACCTATGAAATTTGAAACTTGTTGTACTATATGCACCTATATACAAGAAGTTGAGATCAATTTACTTATCACTCTTATTCAATGTGTTGTTCAAGATTTAAAAAAGAAATTAAAAAGGAATTAAAACTTAAAAATTACATTGTTTTTCTACGACTGAAAGATAATCAGTCTATTGTTTTTGTAATTCATAAATTTTTAAATGAATAGTTTTTAATTGTACAATACAATTATTTTCAAATGCTGTTAAAAAAAGTCTTCATATTTAAAAACTTCGGTATTAAAATAAATTAATATATCGATAAAAAATTGTTAAAATTTATCAAAAACTTGTCAACAATTTACTCTTTTCCTTTGATTAACATAAGACTGATTAACATTATAAGTTTAATATAACGAAAACACAGTTCCTAAAAAGGAGTGAGTGAATATAAATTACCTGCTGTATCCCCCATAGGTGCGTTTTATAATCTATGGAGGATATAGTAGCATAAGTTATATTGTTTGACTTAATTTTTGGAGACAGATTGTGGAACCAAAGTCTGTCTACAATATTCAATTCCATTTAAAATATACTCAAACATTTTGGTTATTTCTAATACAAGTCGGTATTGTAGCGAATAAATATGTCGAAAAAATAATTGAGTGTAATTTGACTTCTAGTGTGGAATACGAGATTGATAAAAATGTTGAAGTAATTTTTTAAAATATACAGAGAGTTCTAGTTACATCAGTGTCAGAGGTTGGACCAACATTGCACCACGTTAGAAACGGGATACTAAAAATTTATTTATAATACGTAACTAAAAGATAATTAGTTTATTGTTTTTGTTATTCATATAGTTTTTTACAGTACATAATCATTTTCAAATGTTGTTAAAAAAGTTCTTCATATTTTATATACTTCGGTAATATAAAAAAATAAATATATCGATAAAAAAATGTTAAAATTTATCCAAAACTTGTCAACAATTCACTCTTTTCCTTTGACATAACATAATTACTTAAGACTGACTATCACTATAAGCTTAATACAACGACTAGACGTACCTGAAAAGGAGGGAGTGAATATAACTTACCTACTGTATCCCCCATAGATGCCTTCTCTGATTTATGGAGGATATAGTAGCATAAGTAATATTGTTTGACCTAATTTTTGGAGACAGATTGTGGAATCACAGTTTGTCTATAATATTTTAATTCCATTAAAAATATGTTCAAACATTTTAGTTATTTCTAATACACGTCGGTATTGTAGGCGAACAAATATATCGATAAAATTCTAGAAAAAATGATGAAATGATGATGAATGTAATTTGTTTTTTTAGAGTAAAATAGAAGGTTGATAAAATATTGAAGTAATTCTTTATAATAGACAAACATTTCTGGCTACATCAGTGTCACATGTTATCCATCCATAAATAGTATATTATCCATAGATGACAACAATGTTGTCTTGAAAATGCATTGGATTACATATGGTAACACGTACACAGATAAGTTTATATAATCTGCCAATAAAAGCACAAAATTCATTCTGTGAAATATGGTGATATTAACGACGACACAAAATCCCACCAAAATGAACCACTGTGAATAACTTTGCCGTGGAACTTGTTTTCTTTAAATTTGATGTGGTAAATGAGTTTTACGAATTGTGTAAAGTTTTGGTCGAATTATTCTACACTTGGAAATTTTCAAGACTTGCGTTCAACAAGTTCAGTACATTTTCATAGTTAAAAACGAGCTGCTTTGTAGTGTCGGTAATAAATACTGAACTTGTGTATATTATTAGACTTCAATTGGTGACGAATTGAGTGGCCGACTATCAATGAGGTCACTGAATTAATCTTTGCCTCTAGGACTTATCACTAGTAACTCGATTACGATCTGGACTAGTAAGATGGTGGTAATGTCGTGCTTTACTACAGGTTGAAAACCAAGTCAACAACGAACAAGGTAACTAGTAATTTATGCAATTCTATTGAAATATTCAAATGTATAACTGGATAATTATGATTGATCCTATAATTTCCAGTTGACAAATTTAAATTATACATATTTGAGATTACATTTGATGTTACATGCATATTTGAATCGGTAAATTAATATCGTAATGCCACCCTATGTGCCCTCAAGGCGTAAAGGTTCAGATTCTGAATGTCCAGTTACTGCTTCCCATTGCCTTGGTAGCAGCTTCCTGGTTATATTCTGTCTGTATATCTCTTACATTGGTGCTTTTTTTTCATTTGTTTTATGTTTCTTTGTTTGGACTCCTAAATTACCGATCTTCATACTACGTTGTTCTTTAATGACCGGATCTATTATTACCTTGTATATTCCAGTCAAAGACGAATTTAGCACCGATTGGTCGCCTTAAGTGTAAGGTTAATCCAATTTCACTTTCTTCGTTTGACAATTCTGTCGATTAACTTCAGAACTGCCAGTGGCCAAATTATTATATGGTATTATATTTTGCTAGAAAACGTCAGTTTTCTTTAAACGTCAACTCTTATTTTTGTGAATTTGAAAACAGAATTAGCAGAAGATGTTTTTATATGGAAAAAATGAAATATCTCGAGAACGGCTATAGATACAGCGTGAGGTGAAAAGACGCAACCTCGTTTACCGTATCTGATAGACCTCAATTCTCTGATTTCGCCTATTACTTATTCAAGTAGAATGTTATGACTATGCACTAGGTTTGTACTCGTCATTTTCCTTTAGACACCAACTCGCTATCTTCAACCGTTATCGAGATATTTCAATTTTGTTCGAAAAACTATTTCTAATATTTATGTTCTCCTGTTACATGATCTGAAAATTATTCAAAATATGGTTTATTTCTTCAATCTGTTATTTCACTGTCTATGTAGTAGTAGATGGTTTCAATTCCAATAAAAATGTTACAAAATGCCACATTTTTGTGAATTTGAACAGAAAAACAGAATCAGCAAAAAGTGTTTTTGAATGGAAAAATTGAAATATTTGTAGAACGGCTAGACATATAGCATGGTTTCTTGGGTGTCTGCGGAGAAAAGACGAACTGATAGACCTCGATTCTCTTATTTTGGCAATTACCTTTTCAAGTAGAATGTCATTACTAGATGCACTAGATTTGTACACGCCAACTCGCTATCTTCAACCGATTACGAGATATTTCAATTTTTGTTCGAAAAACAATTTCTAAGTATTTCATAATTCATTTCAATTTCACTGTCACGTGTGTTTCATTTTGCGACAGTGTTTGGTATTCTAAATGAATTTAAATTGTCTGTGCATCCAGTTTTCTTCATCATAACTAATAAAACCAAAAACGCTCGTTCCAACCCTCGTTATTCACCGTAATGCACTAAATAATTCGCCATATCATTTGTGAACTTTTGCTTTACTTTTCACCATGAAGTTTAACAACATTAATGTTGTCATTAGTACGAAATTCTATTTTCATATCGGTAAAATGTTTTAACATAATCTGTCCAATCAAATAATGATCACCAAAAACCTCAAATTCCTGCGGAAAGCTCTCCATTATTGTTCACAGATTCCCAACTAGTGTTATGTTATGCAACTATTAGTGCCAACAAGGCAGTGTGACCTGTAAAATGCTTTACTCTTAACACACGATGTCTCTTCCATAGGTGTAGTTAAATCTTCACCATAGTTAATAAATGTACACTACTTTTAAATGTTGTGTAAATGTTGTCTCATTAAAAGCATATCGATTACGTACCTGTTACATTTTTCAGTTACTGCAGTCAGTTTTGTTTATTCAAGATTTTTCGAGATTTCAGATTCCAAATTGAGTCATTTTTTCTGTAGCTAACTTTTAGAAAGGTAAGCACTTGTTCAGGAATTCAACTAATTATAATTTTTGCCAATATCTTAGACCAATAATGATGGAATGGTTGAATTTGTTCAATAAAACAAGTCACTCTTCCATCCCAATCATTTTGACCACTTACTTCGCAGATCTTTAGAATTTTCATTTGGAATTATGCTTTTATATAGCAGTCTCCTGCTAACTGCTATGGGAGCATAATTTTCAAGAATGTCATCTAACCTTAAATTGATTATATTGTAGTTAAATTTCTTTCGTGGCATTTTCTCGTACTCAATTTTCTGACCATTTTTTTTTTTTTAAATTATGTCTATATATATTATGGTTCTATTAATTTAAAAGATAATTAATAAAAAATTAAATCTTTTGGCCATGATGAGTATAGATAATAATTTAGAACACAGCTGGTTAGATCACGAATTGTTTTATATACGACAATATTTACACACATGTAGGGAAAATCCATTTAGTTTATGTTGTATTTATTGGAATTATTATTAAGTGCACTGGTAAAATGCATAATAATTGAAAATGATTTTATTGTAAAATGCAAATCAACTTGCATTGAAAATATCATACATTTTGATAATAATCGAAATAAAATAATAATTGGGTTGTTATTATGTTTTTGTAGTTCGTGAATGGAATGCTTTATGTACGTTCACTTCAATAAATGCGGTGCTAAACATTGAATAACAATTAAATGCTCATGCTTTTATGCTTTTATTGTAATTGAACGCCTAATTAATGTCTTATATGCAGACTATTTTCTATTGTTTTAATTATATTTTAAATAGCATTATAATTTAGATGAAAACTATTGTTGATATTCCATTTTCACGTTTAACATGCATTACATGATTTAATTCATCCACTTGAGACCTATAAAATAGTTAAGGTGAAGTGTTTTAATAAAAATATACAGGTTAATGAGCTAACTGCCCTATATCCTAAATAACATTGACAATATTCCATTGCAATTACAATGATGTTATCGAAATTCTGTTCCAAAAAAAGTATCTCTAATACTTTCACTTGAATGCCCAACCACTAAACACTTAAATTTTTTATTCATTTAATTCACTAAATAGTAATCAATGACACCTTAGATTATTCTTCGAAATCTATGTACTAGAAGGTGACAATCAAATGGAATTAATTTCACACACAGTCACTAAAAATTAATTTCACGTGAAGTGTTTGGCGCTCTAATGTTTCCAAAAAAAGAAAAACATAACAATTTCACTATTAATTGGCTACTTGATGATAACCTCCTCTTCTTATAATATTTTACTATTGATCTAATTTAAGAAACCTCAAAGGAATTTCTTTTCATTTGAATAGAACGGAATTGTTAAAACACGACTAATGACTACTCCAGAAATTATGTCTATGAGTCATTATGAGTGATTTTAACACGTAATGTGAAAGAATTCATACACCTATTCATCACCCTGGATGAAACATGGATTAATCACTATACACTACTCCAAAAATTATATCTTAATATACATAAGCTAAGAGAAATGTCAAACCTTAAGCTTAAGCATATGTTTGGTATTCTAATTTAAGAAAAACAAATGTAAAAGATTTCCACAAATATACGATGCTTACGAGTATCTAGAGGTAATATACGAATATTGAGCATAATACCGGCGATCTCATTAGAGCAATCACCATTAAAATATCAATAAAAATAGAGCGAGTACACCTACATTGCGCCTAAAGTGAAGCGAATTGTTTTTAAATTTTGTCGAAGAAACCAAGAGTGATCCATTGGAAGTCTTATATATGCTTTATACATAATGGTCATATTATCTGAACTGAAATTTTACAACGACGCATGAAACCAAGTCTTCTTGTATTGTTTTAAGTCACGTTCATAATGTGATCATTCCAAAGCAGTTTAGAATTGATGTATATTTCGATAATAATATATAAGAGAGTAAGGAGCAGCTTCTCAATGTGATAACCAATATAGCTGTATCTTAATTGCATTGAATAATAAGAATGAAGTAGAGTAATATCACCAGCATAACTTTAAATTTGGTTTGTGGTTCGGGACAATAGGTCATTAATAAAAAATAAGAAGAGTAGAACAGATCACTGGGGAACACTGCATCAAGTTTTAATGTGTTATAACAAAACAACCTGAATTGAACGTCCCCTCAGAAAGTCTGAGACATAACTTCTCGCAATAGGATGTACATTATCTGATGACAATAATATATCTAACGAAAGCACCTTACTTCTCGTCCGCGGGTAAAAACTGTACCTGTTTGTGTTGTTATGCTCTCCTGACAAAAATTATGAAAAAAGCTATATTTTAACAATTTTTTTAATAATTACACCAGGAAAACATAATTTTAAGCTAGTGTTGTTAAAAATAAATTGTTAGAGACTGACAGGTATTTGCTCTCCAAGCGAAACGCTATAGATTACATTAAAAACAGCTCGCACCGAATATATATAGATATATATATATATATATATATATATATGTACAGTCCATGAGTCTAAATATGTAACCGTCCAAGAGAAATTCTCAATTTTATCCAAAAACTATACTGCTTGAATAGCGTTCCTCTCCTATAACAATTTCACCGGGAAAACACAAGGTTTTGCAATCGATTATCCGAAATAATTATTTTCACTTTTTGTTTCCATATTTTGTCTACGAGTACTGGAGATTTGTCCCTTACCATATCATAGAACTGATAACGTGGTAAGATGAAAACAGATATAAAGTTCCATTAATGATATTGATCAACCACAAAAGTTAACCCCTGTATCATTCATCCTTTGACACGATTTGAATTACAACTGGGACAAGAGATTTTGAAAAAACTTGGTCAGAAGAATACAAACAATTTGAATACTTACCAGATTATTTATAGGCGTTAGATTAATATTAAGATGCAAGTGCAGGCATATGTTAGGCATTGACTACATTTTTAGTTAACGCAAACGAATTTTCTTTTTAAATGACCACAAATATTATATCTACATCAGAACTTTTTACTGAATTCTAATTGACCAACATTTGTGAGCTGTTGATGATAATTTTACAATAATTTGAATTTTGAAAAAAAAAATAGAAGTAGAAAAAAATAAAAACTGAAAAAAACTAAAAATTAAAAATAAACTCAAACCAACTAAAAACGATCAATAACAAACAAATTACTGCGAATGCGCAAAAATCAACTGTCAAAATCAACTGTTTCGACGTACTGAGTAAATTTTTGCGCTGTGACGGAAATAAGTGTTTTGCGGCGAAAAGAGGTCATCCGTAATATGCGATTTGCGAATGGAGTATAATTTCGCCCGATAAACTATTTGGCGGGTTTTTAATTTTTTTTTTACGAAATTCGAATTTATTAAATTTAATTGTTATGAATTATGGTACTTAGTTTTGCGCATTCGCAATAACATCTTTGGATAATAAATTTAGTTGTTTTAAACATAAATTAAATTTTTATTATTTTTTATTTTTATATTTTTCTATTACTGTTTTTATTTTTTGAAATTTAAGTTATTGTAAAATTATCCTCAACACCTCACGAATGTTGGTGTTCACATGGTAATATTTGACGTTGATGTCGTCACTATATTTGATGTTGACATTTGTTATATAATTTTTTTAATTATTTTTCAAGACTATATAACCTTAGAATGTCGGCATCCAATAATTTTCTTATGAGATAAATAGGAATGTGTTTAATTACCTGTAATAAATTCAAAAATATATTATATATAATTTTGATAAATAATTCTAAAGTGTAATGTTTGCATTGCGAATAATGGTGTTTCTATAGAATAAGTTTTTATCCAACTATTTTCATTCCTGTGATCACATGTGTATTGCACTTAATCTACCAAATGTACTTAGTGTATTAATTTCCAACAGACACGTTTGAATCCATTAATTGGTGCATAACTTATTAGGTGACATCATATCGATTCTATTATGTACTCTTTATGTGAACTAGAATATACTATAGCAGGTTAGAGTATGCCCAGGACTGGTATCATTTTTGCCAATTATTGTGCAATATTATGAGCAATATGACTTTACACATTTTAGATACTGTAATAAGGATTTGAGTAGAGTTAGATTCAGTCAGATTTATATAAATTTCACGAGTATTTTCAACGTATTAATTCAACTGTTTTGATTTTGTGCTTTACATTTCTGGTCTATTTTATAATGTTCTGTCTATCAATCACAAATCCATTCCTTAAGTTGACGAATATCATGTTCAATAGAAAACGAATCAGTCGCACAATTTTGCAACTAATAACTAATATCGTTAGATATTGTCTTCAGTGGTATGCTCACGATGACCAAAAGACATCTCAGTGGAATACAACTGCTATACCATTTGCCGATAATGACTATGGTGATCATCTATCAGATTTTAAAAATAAAATATAAATAATTGCATATCATTTTATTTTCTGGTATAAATTACAAAATTCATTTCACTTACACTGCAGAAAATTACAGGCATTAAAATGACAATGAGAACAATGTAATGAGGACGTAGTGCAAGGATAATAAATTGCACCAGAATCGCTACGGCGAATATGACATTATGCATAACATTTGAATTATTTAAAAAAGGGATGAGATAAAGCATATGTTTTATTGTTCCAAGCCGCCGAGATGTCGCATAACACTAATAATTTTCCTCAGAAAAGAAAATGAGACAATTGTTGATTATATTCTCGTATATGTACATATAAATTTTAAGTGGTGGATGGCACAACATGTTTCATTTTGTAAAACAATAGTATATTAAAATGAAACCCAGTTAGGGGTTGATGGTAATATATACATAAATATATAGTTTGTAAATGCAATAACACTGGCAAAATCAGATATAATTATATATACAAATATAGATAGAATTTAGACAATAAAGTATATGAAACGCGCGTATATACAATATGTAAATGGAGAAGAGCCCCATAAACGAATGTATACAAGAAACGCAATAAACACAAACAAATAAATTAGGGTGCAAGCAGACATATAAATTTACATATTTATTTAAATTTTATACGATGTGTTTAACATATAGAAATCCTATAAAATATTGTGACTATTATAAGTGGTGGTAACACATTTACCAGTAATTTTAAGTTCCACGGATATATTTTGCCAGACCCGACCCAGACAAAGTTATGGCTGATTTTATAAATTGCAATTCTGGCAATGGTTTCGAGGTTTTTAAATTTAATTTCTTTTCTTTTTTTTTCAACGATCACATTGTTCCAATAGTGCCAGTATTTACAAGGCAGTAGCACATTGACACTTCCTTTCCGTTAGCATCCAATTCCATATGAATTAATGTAGTCATATGAATTTTAAAATACGCATTTTTAATATGACAAGTAAGCGTTTTAAATGTTTGTTCAAAAAATTATTGTATCATAGGCATAAAATTTACATATTTATTATATACAAAAGTGAGTATATATGGTAATAAATTAAAGTTTATTTTTAGTATTTTGTCACGAAATTAGGGTTTTAAGATAAAATAAACTGATATTATCTAAAATATTTTCAAATTTATATGCCCCAAAGTTAATTTACGTAAGTATAAAATTTCGAATGGTGAGGGTGAATTTAAAAATGTTATTGTTACATTTAAAATGGTTGAATTTAATGCATGCATGACTATGTGTTAAATGTGGAGCGGGATGAAGTTACCCGAAGAGAGTTACGATGAAGAATGCAATAGTTGGAAAGAAATCAATCAAGGATTATATGGAATTATATGCCATAAAGCTTTCAAGTTATGGAAATTGGGATACGAAACGTTAGCAGTCATTTAATAGTTGTTTCATAGCAAGTACATTTCAAATGGTATTCCTGATGGAAATGTTCAATATTATATAATTACTGAAATATATAATTACTGAAATTATTCGCAATCTTCATGTTCGGTCATCAAACTCTCTTTATGACATTTAGAAAAATTCGGATTTTGTTCTGATTTATCTTTGCAAACCGTTTCGAAGTCAATCCACACAATTAAATTGAGAAAATGCAATAATAAATGCAGAAGAAATAAAGAAAATTTCTAAAATAAATATAATAAACTTACCGTTATTTAATATAATTGCTGCATTGGCCATCGCATATTTCACTTCCACAAAGCTTGAATCTGGGGTAAAATTCAACAAATTTGAATTTAATGAATTTAAACATACACTAAATTAAACGAACAATACTA